>JAAEAF010007769.1:0-12900 GCA_011037195.1 Triatoma infestans
TTTTGTGATCCTTAATATGATATTGAGGTTAAATCGTTCATTATATAAAAGTTTTGAAGGAGCTTAGTACGCAGGCTCCGCCAAGTAATTCTCACAAAAAATTTTCGCAAAAAAGGTTTAAAATTAAAATAATTGAATTATATTGTGTAGATAGTGTAACAGGTTTGTAAGTCGTTATTGAGAAACTTGTAAGAACTTAAATAAATCCATTTAGTCATGTTCATATCCAAGTTGGCCCTTAAGTGACCTTAAACTTATTCGTCGATTTTTCTGGTATTTCTTAAAAAATTAGAGATTATATTAGATATTTTAGGAGACAGTACATTGCAACGTGAGAGCGGAGCCCTTCAGTACCAGCCTTCGGATAGTGTTCTCTTGTTACAGATAACTGGCCATCAACGGGCAATGAGCTCTACAAGGCTCCTGGGAGAGAAATTTTAAGGGTACACTGCTAGACTCGAACCCGGAGCTAATCCCTTCCCCTTCCCTGAGTTTAATAGCTTTACTACACCACACTAAACCACCAATATATTCATAAGAAAGTGTAAAATTAAAGTGATGTTTTAAAATGTTTAAATTTATGCGCCCTACACTAAAGTTAGAAACACATTAATTACGAGCGTAACAGAATAAAAATTTTAAATGAAATAATACATAAAAGTTTCATTTTATTTATTTATTTGTTTGTGGTTTTTTTGTAATCAACATTTTTTTTCACAAAACTGTTTTTCAACATAATAATCAGATAAGTATAAAATAAGTCAGTAATCAGATGGTGCCAATCAGGATCCTCTAGTTCGCAGTTGAGTGTGTGTAAGCTGGGAAATATGAATGACATCTAAGTCATGAATTTATTATTCTGCTCATAGTAGACATAGTTGACCTAAACTTAAATAATTTGAAACTACCTCTAGAAAAAAGTTCTGAAACAATCTAATGTAAAAATGTTTTTATAACTTCACAGAGTTTTTTGCTTTATTACGAAAAAGATGTTTTTTTAAGGCTAAAATATTTTTGTGAAGCTTAAAAAATATAATCCCTTCTTGCAGAAGAACTCTTCCACTGCTTGAAGTCAGGCACATCCTTACATATAAACGGTGGGGTAAGATTAGCGGCTCTCATCTACATACTGTCGGTTTCATGTTACCTTAAACCCGGATATGAAACTTACTGGTTTCAATTAAAAATTTTAGACCTCTACATATTAGACAGTTTTTCCAGTCCACTATTCTGAGATGGTTTCAAGATATCAGGGTGCAATGAATGTTACAATACGAAAATCATGTCTTAATTTATTCAACAGTTCTATTTTATTCAGAGAAGATATATTCACAAAATAAGACAATGAGATAAGAAATTGAATGAACACTTATTTAAATTTATTTAAATTATATACAGTCCCTTTTAGTGGGGATGTATATATAATCCAGTATATTTAATTATATTCCTAATCTTTAACATATCACAGGGCATATACTGAACTACTTTCTTTATGCAAACAGAGATATGAACTAGTAAGTGCTTTATTATACTCCATGTGAAGTGGTATTCTTAAAAGCAATTCCTTTAGCAACACTTTTTGTGCAATATATTATTTGAACTTCTAAAACAATCATATTTTATTAATTTAAAATTTAAAAAATAAAAGGCAAAACTGAGAAAACTAATTCATTGAAAGAAAACAGCGGAGTAATTAGAAGAAATTTGTAACTAATCTTTGCTGATAAAGGCACAAAGGAAAGAGAACATTTTTTATTTTCTTGTTTCCTTTGTGCCTTCGTGGGGTAATTGTGGGGTAATTGTGGGGTTAGACAGAAAAAATATAGAAGCGGTACACTGATATATTAACTGAGAAGCTGAATACTGCAAGGACTTCAGAGAACAGAACTGATATAAAAGTGGTAAGTTGAGTAGAAATGGCAGACTGAACTGGCAGAGTGTTGGTGATGGTCATGTTTTCTTGATGACTGTATGTACAAGACTAAGTTACAGATTGAATGTTTAAATGTAGCTGGTAGTCCTTATTATACTTGTGGATAACTTCCCCTACATCTCCTTTCAATTGAGAAAGGCGGATCCTGATCTCCTTTAGATGAAGAATTTGAATAGTTTATGTAGGGAAATGCGATACACGTTATGTAAGGTGTTAAGTGAAGTAGTTGTGGGCGGAGTCGGGCAAATTAGATTTTTGGCTGCAGGCAACACACGCCGCCGGCAATCCATAACATATATAATTTCTCTAAAACCATCATATATTGTATATATTTTTATTGAGAATTATTTGTCTAAAAATATAATTTTTATTTTGTATTAGATGAATTCTGACAGAATTTTTTGCCACCTTAAATTTGATTGTTCTACGTCATTATCAATGCTACTTTTTTCGATAATAGAAATTTGTGAGTTTGCAAGATATTTACTCAGCACCTATTTGTATCAAATAGCACAGTTTCATAACTGTTTCTTTTATGTAATTTGTGTATATCTTTAAGTTTTAAAATTCCCTACTATACAGCCAAGGGATATAAATAACAAGAAGACTTAAATGTTCTAATTATCGATAGCCATCATTAGCTTTCTATGAGGCGCTGAAAAAACGATGTTTCAGTCGCCTTGGAAGATTACCTAGAAGGAAGTTTGAAAGGATGATATGGACGCGGAGATTAGGGTGAAGGGAGAGATTACATGGAGTTTGTATATCGGGAGTCAAGGGCAATGTATTCGTGAAGTCAATAAGAACTGTATTATTGGAGACTTAATTACGTGTTTCGATGATACAATGCGATTTGGATTCTGTTAAACTGATAGGTTCATTAATGTGATTAGAAGAAGCTCATTTGAGTTTAGTATGTGGATTCCAACACAGTCACTTGACTAGGTCTAAGCAAAGTTGAGTCAACGAACCTAGTCAGTAAGTGGTACAGGAGTATGGTTGAAATAGAAAGGAGAGATAACTTTTTTATTTTATTTTATTTACTGAGTATAATGGAGTTGATGAGGAGTAGGTTCGATTAATTAGACGAGATATGAAGACACTGTTATAGCTAGCTATAAGTTTACACAAACTACACTGGACTTGTAGAATAAAAGATTAGATAGAATAAATGATTTTGAATAGATGATTTTATAAATGATTTTATAGAATAAAAGATAAGAGTTGAGATATGACACGATGCGATGTATGGTTGAATCTGATAGATCGTATATATCCCTTTATGATGATATAACGGCAAGAGAAAGAACACAAGTCCGACTAAGAGAAAACAGACTCTCTCTGGTACTCTCTGACTTAAGCAGGCTAGAGTGGGAGAACCTGTATATAGGCCAGTGAGAATCTACCTGAAGGGATATATATCGACCTATCAGATTCAACCATACACCGCATCGTGTCATATCTCTACTCTTATTTTTTATTCTTAAAATCATTTCAAGTCCAGTGGAGTTTGTGTAAACTTATAGCTATATTATAACAGTGTCTTCATATCTCGTCTAATTAATCAAACCTAATTTCTCTCCTCATCAACTCCATTATACTAAGCCAGTGCTGGTATTTCTGCCACTTTGCTTCTTACAGCCCAGTAAACTTCGCCTTCGATTAGGGAGCATCTGCTTCGGCATCTCCGAAATCTGTGCATCTGAAGATATGCTCTGCAGTCATTTCTACTTCTATATTGCAGAGCTCAACCACTCCAATACGATGGATGCAAATAATTATGTCCAGTCATGAGCCAAAAACAGGCCACAGCCACAGCTCTGGGCAAGTCTTGCGGAGGTCCAGAGGCCATCCCCAGACCATTCCCCGGCTCAAGACAGCCACATCCTCCCAACAGTTTTTTTTTAATAGCGGCCCTGATAATTTTTTTTGGAGGTGATTAATGACAGCATACTGGTAGCATTGCTGAGCTGCACTTTTTTTTTATTAGGGTATAAATTATTTAGATTTGTCAGTTGATATTTTTCTTCCATTTGGTTGAAAGAATCCAATAAAAGTGATCGTTGATAAGGTGTGGAGAATATAGGGATCGGTATAGGATGAAAGGATTGTAAATGAAAGAATTCTTCGGTAAGAAAGTATCATCGATTTAGTTAATGTATAATAGGGATATACAAGAATAAACATAGTAAAAGTGCCAGAATACAATAGACTGAGGAAGTGGATGAATTTTTGGCTAAGATTTCAGGATGCTAGGAAGAATAATATCCTTGAGCTTTCATTACAGACCTTCATGCCTGACAAGATCAAGGCAGGTCCAGAAAAATATCGGCGGATTAGCTTTCATCCAAGAAGGGTGTGATGCTTTTTTTTTTTCTTTTTTTTTTTATAGTGGAGTCCACTACTGAATCCAAACTGCTGATGATGGACAATCTGAAGAGAGTCTAGAATAGCTAGACGACATAAAAGTAGCTTTTCAAACGTTTTTATTAGGAAAGTTACAAGTTAGTAAGTTGGGAGATGAATAGGTTTATTAGATTTAGGGGTATTCATATGGAAGCAAATTTCCTGAAGATGTGAAAATCAGTTATTCTAAAAAATTGCATTATAGGAAAATAGTAAAAAAACCAAAGCAATGATCTTGCTTGGTAGTTACCAAAGAATGCTTGAGGTTATAAAATCGAAACATAGGGTTTTTTCGAGAGAGATGGGAGGTGCAGTCGGGATGATGGGTTTTTAGAGGGATGAATGACAGGTGTTAGGGAGGATCAAATTCACACAAATGTTTCAAAAACACAATATTTTATCATTTTTTTTTTTGAATAATGAAAATAGATGAATTTAAAATCCTGTTTTCCTCAACAACAACAAAAACTTGTAGAGGAATTTAATCTCAAAACCAATCTACGTAAACGAAAAATTTTCAATTTCTTTTTTTAAAAAAGTTATTTGAAAAAGTGAATTCTTTCATAGAAGAAACTTTAAAGATATATTTCAATTCAATTATGAAATCATATTACTTTTCTTTTTTTGTTTATATCGACATTATAAGAAAATATGATACTGTTGTTGCCATAGGATGTTACTCCATTTAAAACAATATTTTCTGAGAATAATACCCGGAGAGGTTGATGGCCAGTGGGGATTTAATTAAAAAAGAATACAAGAAGGAAATACCGGTTATTCACTTGTGGGTTATATCCACCCCCAGATACACATACGAGCACACAAAAGCTATTCTCCCCCACCCCACCCCCCATCACCACCCAACCAACAATAAATACAGTTTCTATTATTGACCGCAAACAACTCTAAAAGAGACAAGATGAAGAAAGTTTTACTGACAGTTTCTCTGGTCACCCCACTGGTAAACAAACCCATTACATTTATCAAAGATTTATTGTTGAGAACACTGCTTCACTATCTCACCAAAATATCGGCCAATGTATTTTTGCAGAGTAGCAGTATTCTGTATGGACAGATTACGTCCAATGGATATTTTTTTCCTCCCCCCAGTAAACGTTCCCATCCATAAACATCCGTAAACTTCTTATCCACATCCAGACACCCACAACTTTCACATGTGTGGGCTTAATAAAATAGGTCAATTTTAAATGGACCATAATATTGTTACTATTATTGATACTCCATTTTGATTTCATGTACCAACAACTTTATCTAATCCCTATTTTATGTGCCCCCACCACCTCCACCGTACACTTCTTCGTTCTATTTTTACTTTATTACTTTTATTTTATTAAAACTTTTAATATTTGCAGTAAAATATTACTAAGAATGATTAGAATGAACTCCACTACTGCATGTATTCAACTATTCATTCGGAATAGTGTAAGAAAACAATCTGGTGTAAAACATCCACACAACTTTCCCTCACACCCAGTTTTCAAAATTGTAATTGACAAATTTTATAATTAGTATACTAAATTTAATGAAATTCGTTGGAGTTCGTCGAAATTCGTTAACAAACCGAAAAAACTTGTCCAGTAAAAACGCACTTCCGGTTTACTAATTTTCTTGAAACTCGGAAGGTTTGCAATGTATTTATTTCCAATTAATTTTTGTTTAGATGATAGAATTGTATAATCAATTGAGATAGAACTTTAGAGGGAACATAACCCCGACCTTCCACCAAAAATCTCCTTAAATGACTTTACCAAAAGAAATGTTTTAAATAAAAGTTGTAGCTCTTTATAAGTGTAGTTTACATTACTAATTTATACTAAATCGTTGGGATCGTTTAAAAACAAATACCAGAAAACTAAAAAATAATTTCTGTAGAAACGTACTTCCGGTCATCCGATTTTCTTCAAACACGGAATTTCAGCAACATATTTAATTCTGATTAATATTATTTAGATGGTAGAATTGTATAGTAAACTGAAATAGCACTTTAGAGGAAAACCTAACCCTATCCATCCCCCAAAAGTGCCCTTAAATGAATTTTCTAGAGAAATGTTACAAAAAAAAAAGTTGTAGCTCTTCGTATGTGTAGTTGATATATCATGTTTCAAGAAAATCGTTGGACCCATTTCAGAGAAAATCGCAAAAAAAAATGAAATAAAAACATTCAGTAAAGTGGTACTTCCGGTTGAGGAATTTTATCAGATAACTTAGTGTCGGATCCCATGGTGATACTTCATCGGAATATAAGTTGCAACTTTCTGCGATTTTTCATTTATAAGCTACGTAGTTCACATACATACACACACGGACCATTTTCTAAAAGCCACTTTCAGGAGACTTTAAAACGTGTATTTCCGGTGAAAACTCGATACAGAAAAGTTGAAATGTTTACAATACTTCCTCTCACTAGGAATAAGAGAAAGTAATAAACCAAATGAATAAGTAAAAGGACTTATTTTTGAAAAACTCGTTCAATTTGTAAGTATAAAATGTGTATGGATGAATTTAAGTTCTTTTGCTTCGGTGGTAGAGATTCAGGGGAGCACTTTATGAGAATATCTAAGTTTATTAAAAGTCAATCTCAAAGTAAATAATTCGATTACGATGCTTTGTTTTCTTGATACTTATTTGGTGCTAAATTATGGAATGTTCCATGAAAAAGTTGAGGCAAAAACACATACCAATGAGCTAATTTCACAAACTGACCATGTGAGTGTAATAGAATCCGAAGAGAGGGTTCTAAAGCAGAGAGGGGGAGACACAAAAATTGGCAGTCTCACTCACTAGTTTAGGTCAGACTAGAGTGGGAGAATCTGTTTAAATACAGCTGCGTTAGCCATAGGAGGGAGTCTTACAACAGTTCATACAGCAGTCACAACATGTCAACAACCTTGCTCTTTAATCACCCTAAATCTCTCACTACCATTTTATATATTCGTATAAAGTCCAAGCAGTTTGTGTTACTTTCCTTATTATACAGTGTTCAGCATTACTTCCAGCTTATTCATCTAAGAAACCCAATTTCTCTCCTTCTCAAACCCATTATATAAGGCTAAATGACTCTTAATTAAAGAACAATAAAAATCATATTAGTATTAAGTTGATAATTAAAAAACATTTAAATCAATGTTCATCCAACAAAACATCTTAAAAATGTATTAATACAATATCCTCTATTTAGGAATTTCCTAGCAGAGGAAATACAACAAAATATATATTTTATTCCATTTAAATAAATAGCTAATTATAGAAATAATGTGGATAAAAGATGAAAAATATAAAATCTGGTCGGAATATTTGGTTCATTAGACGCAGCCTATTTTTCAGTTTTCTGCTATTTTCTCTAATACTGCAACAACAATTTTTTTTAGTTCTTTTGAGGGTGAGGGAAGGTTATGTTTTCCTCTAAAGTGCTATCTTAGCTGATTATACAATACTACCATTGAAATAAATAGATAACCAAAAATTCTGGATTTCAAGATAATTTGTAAACCGGAAACGCGATTTTACTTAGCACATTTTTTTCAGTTTTCGGCGATATTATCCACAAAAAACACCGACGAATTTCATTAAATTTGTTATACTAACTATAAAATTTGTCAATTACAATTTTGTAAATTGCTGTAACAGAAAGTTGGGTGAGTGTTTCACAAGAGATTTTTTTTGCTTTTTTTTAATAGTTTCTGAAGAACTATTTCTTTTTTTTTGACACGATCGTAATAAGAGATAGTAATAATAATAATTTTCACAACTCCTGTCCAAGATTAACTGAGATTAATAATTGACAAGACTAATATTAGCAATTGCTCATATCGAGGTGGACTGAGAGAAGAATTCTTCCATCAATGAAATTCTGCAAAAATATGTGTATGAATTTGATTTTGGAGAATATGTTAACAAACAGTTCGACAAAGTGCTTGTTCAGATAACATGATGAACAGCTTATCTATATTCTGTTATAAGAATGTTACCCTCTTTTTTTTTGGTGGAAATGAGTATCCACCCTGTGCTGATTCAGGCATTTCTTAAACTAACAATACTACGTGGCCTTCCCATGCTAGTAAAGTTGAACCAATTTACTTGTTCTTTTTTTATTTATATATTATTTGAATAAATTTCTATTCTTATTACTTATTCTGATGACTTTTCTGACTTTCTTTTCTATTCTATACATTTTTTTTTTTTTGATAAAATATTTTATGTAATCTGATAATAATTTAGGGAATAAAATGACTCCCTTTATATTATTCTCAAAAGGGGATCTAAAGTAATTTTGTGATTTTTTTGTTATGTTTCTTTTTTTTTTATTTTATTTATTTATTTATTTATTTATTTATTTTTGTTGTTGATATTTATTTGAAGATTTTCTTTTGTTGGCATATATTTTTCTCGGAATTTATATTTACTTATTACTAGCATACAAATTCTCGTTTACTGATCATTATATTTTTTATATCATAAATTCACGGTTCAATTATGTAAAATGGATTTAAACTAGCAATAATCATACCTCAGGATGTCTTCAATCAACGACGAAAATGCGCAAGATTAATCATTTGAGACTTCAGAGAAAGTGATGATATTTATGTATTTTGTGGAATGTTTTGAAAAATATAATATATTATGATGGACTGATAAAATGAAATTATTACTGCTTATAATCGTAGTAAGTGGATGCGGTTGACTGATTGGTGATAATAATGATTTGACACGAACTGGTTATTAAACTCACAATTTTACAAATTTTACGAATTTACTGAGTAAGGAGAAAATAGTGTGTAGAGGGTAGAGTTATCGAGTGAAGAGTGTTGATTGTTGTGCCGCAATGGTAGAGTGGTAGTCGCTTCAAAATTGATGTGGCTAGTCCTGACTTGTTCTAGAGATGGCGAAGAAATGTGCTTGGTGATTTGGTGACTGTTCTCTTCAAGTTTATCTGATTGTTAAGCCCTTCTTTTATTGAATTTATTTTGCCGCTAGAAGGTGAGAGATGGTGGAGGTGATGAAGCCCACTTGCACAATAAATGATACTGGGCGTGACAGAGGTTGCAATGCGTGGTTGTTGTAAGCATGGAGATAGCACTTTGATGCTATTACTAATGAAATCTATTGAATTCAGCTTTTGTTTCAAAATTTGCTGGTGATCGGTTCCATAACATTGCTTACATGCTACATATTGCTACCATTTTAGGATTTAGACGATTGCTTTTGTAATAACACAAAAGAAACCGCCGTCCATTACCACGCGAGTTTGAAAAATATCAGTCTAAGAACCGGGGTGCGGGCATATGTATAAGAATCCAGAATGTAAGTCGATGAGTTAACTAGAATAGCGCTTCACTCCCCATATCAAAGACTATACTAAGAAATTTTATTCATTTTACAAACTACAGCTGATAAAGATGAGCCTTACACATCTTGCCATACAAAATATAGATAGAAAACATATAAAACGTATAGCACAGCGTATTTTATGTATGAAATTTTCCACAACACTGATCACGACCTGCCTTTAGCCATTATTATGCATAAGTTATCCAAACTAGATAGGGAAGCGCAAAATTTCTACTAGGTATATCTTCCTTGGTTCGACGGGCGGTCGGCTGTCATGATAAGCGATGATAGCGGCAAGGTATGTGTTTAAAAAGAAGAAAAAAAAGAGAGAGACAGAGAGAGTGAGGAAGTGACTGAATCGAGGGGACCATCATCGATAGTAGAAAAGTATGACGATGTTGTCGATGATGTTGAGTTAGTGGGGGTAGAAAGTTGGGTGGTGTTTATTTTCTGAAAGGGATGGAGGCGAACAAGGTGAGTTAGGTAGCGAGCCATCAGACTAGAGAGGAGAGAGCAAAGCGTTGGGTCGATATTTACGTGGGGGGGATGGGGACTGCTTCTCTACAAACACACATACATTGTATGTACCTTGTATACGGCCCAGGTTAAAGCCAGATGCTGCCAGTTAGTAGTATAAATGCACACAAATACTAAATACTAAGACCACAAAATATAAAACGTACGAATAGTTTCTCAGCCGCATCCCGCATCCTTCAAAATCTCTTCATCTTCATTTTTTACTTTCTCTTACTCCTAGTAAGAGGAAGTATTGTATCCTGTCAAATTTTCGATATCGAGTTTTCACCAGAAATATCTGTTTTGAGGTCCCCTGAGTCCAAAAAAGTGTTTTTAGCAAATGCTGTTACGAAAAATTGTAGAAAGTTCAAACTTGATATTGCGTTTAGTTATCACCATGGGATCCGACCGTGTGTCATCTGTCAAAGTACTAGAAATATTATTATTATTATTGGATGCCTAATGGCATGGGATCTAAGCCTAAGTGGCTTTTATCCCCCCGATACCCCCCATGTGCCCTTAATTAATCTCCCCCGGTAGGTTACCGGTTAATCTACAATATCCCAAGATATCCCTAAACTCCAACTCGCCCAGGCAATCCTGCGAGAGTGGTGCCCTCCCAAATACACGAAACCTAGTTCCAGCGAAACGGGGACACTGACATAAGTAGTGGTACACCGTTTCCCTAACTCCGTCGTCGCAGTTCTGACAAATGGGACTGGACGTCCTCCCTATATTAAACAAGTGACTGGACACTTGGGTGTCCAGTCACTATCCCTATCAGGGTCCTCAGACCCGTCCTACTAAGGGACAGGAGATACTCCGAAGTTCCCTGCTTACTTGTCTTTATAAATCTTTTGGCTTGGAGGCACCCCTGCGTGTCCCCCCAGCGTTTCTCCAAAACAAAGTCTAATCTGTTTGTCGCGAAACGTCTTTGTGACGGCCAGGGCTGGTTCAGGACCACAAAATGGTAATGATGATCCCTCCCTAGCCAACTGATCCGCCCTCTCATTGCCCTCTATTCCCGCATGTCCGGGTATCCAATAGAGGCGCACCTTACCCCTCCGAGCTAAAGCATTGAGCTTCCTCCGACATTCTCCCACTAATTTCGAACTCCACCAAGGCTTACTCAAAGCCCTTAGTGCGGCCTGGGTACCACTTTACTAGTTTTTTTTTAAGTTTTTGCGTTTTTTTAAAAATGCCTCCAACAATTTTCTTCAAACGTGGTATATCACTACACGTACTACAGCTACTATTTTTTATTTGAAACATTTCTCCGGGAAAATTCATTTAAGGGCACTTCGGTTAGGTTTTCACCTAATGTGCTATTTCAGTTTATTGGACAATTCTGTCATCTAAATAATGTTAATTAGAATTAAATATGTTGTTGAAATTCCGAGTTTGAAAAAAATCGGATAACCGGAAGTGCGTTTACTTTACCACTTTACTAAATGATTTATTCACTTTTTCGCAATTTTTCTCAAAAATGGCTCCGATGAATTTTTTGAAACTTCATATATAAACTAAACATGCAAAGATCTACAACTTTTATCTAAAACATTTCTCTACAAATACTTTTGGGGGAGGGGAGGGGTTATGTTTTTCTCTATAATACTATCATAGCTGATAATACAATTCTGTCACCTAAAAAAAATTAATTAGAAATTAATAGATGGCCAAAATTCCGAGTTTTAAGGAAATTAGTAAACCGGAAGTGCGCTTTTACTTGGACAGTTATCTCAGTTTTAGATGAATTTCATTAAATTTGGTACACAGACTATAAAATTTGTCAATTATAATTTTGAGAACTGGAGTAAGAGAAAGTTGTGTGAGTGTTTCACACCAGATTTTTTTTATTCCTTTTTAGTAAAAATTTAAAGTTTAGGTAAATTTCTAAATTAGAACTATCGATAATTGCAGGTAGAGAAAGTGTGCTGAAATTTCACATCCAGATTTGTTTTCGATAAAACACAAATTTTATAGAATTACATCATAATTATCAAATATCTACAGAAAAAAAGAAGATAGATTTTTAATAATATAATGAAAAATACAAATAGACCTAACAATTTTATAAACTTTTTATAAAAATAGAAATACTTGTTAAGAATTACAAGCACGATAAACATGAACGTTTTGCAGAAATAAGCGCTTTTATATAATGGACCTTATATCGCCATTGGGGGTGGGGGGAAAGATAGTCGCTGGAATTTTTATTTTTTGTCCGTATGACGTGATGTGGATATTTGATGATTTTATTTAAACATCGATTTATCGACATCGTTTTTTTTATTCCTTTATTACTTTCTCTTACTCCTAGTAAGAGAAAGTATTTTTTTTTTTTTTTTTTTTTGTGTTTTTTTTTTTTTTTTTTTTGTTTTTTTTTTTTTTTTTTATTAATATTTACAACCTGACCAGCATACAAATTGCTCTACAAGGGTGAGCTGAACAGAGAGAATACAATTATCTTAACATAATATTTTAATTATATCACCAGCACATCACACACTAATGTCCAAAACGTCCTGCACTAGTCTAGGTTTCAATCTTCTGCGTGGGATTTTTAAACCAAGAGATGAGACCATAGGGTTATCCGAGTTTTTGAATTTTTTCAGTGCTATTGTTGAGATAATTTTGATATGATCTTGGATCATTGGAATATTTAACTCCCTATGCAGCTGCATATTTCTAACGAA
>JAAEAF010007770.1:0-17336 GCA_011037195.1 Triatoma infestans
ACTAAGGAGTAAGAGAAAGTAAAAAAATATAACACAGTAATACAAATTAATAATTCATTAACACAAATAATCGCAGTAATTTTTTTATTTACCAGTAGTTGGAGATCTCTGGCGGCAATTTTTGTAAACATACATGTAAACAAATAGCTCCTACAGCTTTTTTGTTTCCTACTACAAATCCTAATATCTTGACATAGTTCAAACCCAATGAATTAATTAAATTAATAAACAAAAAATCAAGACATTATTTTTTTGTTTGTTTAATTTTCCTCTTTTTTTATAAATTTAATATAATTTAAAAAAAATTTGAATAAAATAATTTTAAATAATTATTTTGTGTTAATGTAATAAATAACAGACAAAACCACAAAATAAATAAAAATAATTATTTTGTGACTCCTTTTATTCATAATTTCCATTTTTACAACGCTTAAAACCCAATATGCATAATTATGTCCATGTCGGAAAACCTGGGAAATTTATTAATTAAAAAAAAATCGTATTTCTTCATTTTAAACATTCAGCATCAATAAAAATTAATACAATAGTTGGATTTAAATTATACCGCTACAAGCAATGTTGGTTGATGCAGAAGGCGGTGGCACAAAACGGAATCACAGTATTCAAAACGGTGCCACACACTCAGGTATTATGTATAACCTTAACAACCTTCTTTTATTTATGGAAGCAAGTCAAACTAAATGTTTGTGATCACGGCAAATTTTAAAGGAATCTTATTGACAAGCACCTAATGAGAATATTACACTTAAACGAAAAGAACTGAACAGACGGTGCAAACTTGTTTCTTGACTTCTTTGTCAAATGATCAAAATTGTCACTAAACAAATAAACGATTCATTCAACAATACTCAAACCGTTTGGGCAGACGCAGTGGAACTTTGGGGTTCAGCCAAACCCAATATCTACAGAATCTAATAAAAACATTTATCAAATCACACCCGCTCCTTACTATTTGGTTAAACGGTACCCAATACTGAGTTCTTCTAGTTCCATATGGTTCCGAAATCGATATGATCACGCTACGTCAAATTCCTCGCCTCAGTGTCTTTTCATTCCAGTTCTTTAGCCACCAAACTAGCCACATCCACATTACCCAAAAAACCTCCACAACGCTCGAAGCCGCCAATAGTGTCGCGTGATCTTCTTGTTGCAGAATGGTTTTCTTTGGGAGTTTCACAAAAGAGTGCATTATCCCACTCATGCCTTTCACATGTTTGTCATATAAGGTCAGTTTCACATTATTATAGATAATGTACTACAATTGTGAAAATAGATGAAAAAAGCGTATGAGAGTTTCACATCAGATTTTTTTAATTTGCAACCGGTTTTTAATTTCCTTGTTCCAATAGTAAAGTTATTATCATTATATTTAGATACTTCACACAAAACATCTTTGGCGGATACACGAACTTATTTAAAATTTCTTAATACTGAATTTGTTTGAAACCAAATTCCTTTCTATTAATTTAGAATCTTCTAAGAATTCTTAAATGCATTCTTAAATGTATTCTAAGCATTCTTAAATGAAGTATACGATATTGTGTAACCACACACACAATAGTGGTGGGGTTAGGTTTTCATCTAAAGAACTATTTCAGTTTATTAAACAATTCTATCATCTAAATAATGTTAATTGGAATTAAATTTGTTGTTGAAATTCCGAGTTTTAAAAAAATTGGATAACCGGAAGTGCGTTTACATTACCACTTTACTAAAAATGTTGTTGTTTTGTCACTTTTTCACGAGTTTCTCAAAACATGCCACTCCGACGATTTCTTGAAACTTCTATCTACAACTAAACATTACAAAAGAATCTACAACTTCTATTTTAAAACATTTCTCTGGGAAAACTTCATGTAAGTGCACATTTTGGAGGAGTTGGGGTGCTGTTTATGTTTTTCGCTAAAAGTGCAGCTAGTGATTATACAATCTAATCACACAAACAATATTGGTTAGAAATAAAATAGTGGCCAACATTTCCGAGTGTCAACGAAAATTAGTAACACCGGAAATGCGCTTTTTCACTGGACCAGTTTTTTTTTTTCAGTTTTTTCGACGAATTTCATTAAATTTGATACATAAACTATAAAAATTTGTCAATTATCATTTAGAGAACTGGAGTAAGAGAAAGTTGTGTGAGTGTTTCACACCAGATTTTTTTTTTTTTTTTTTTTAATTACTTTCTCTTTCTTACACATAATAACACGAAGTATGTTGTGGTGGTTGGTTCCGCAGAGCTGGAAACCATCAGAGATATTTTCCGTGATATGCCACTTGTTTTTGTTGTCATCGACCGGTTTCGGGCATTCGTCTACCATCAGGATGAGTTTGTCAAACAGTGTTATACCATAGATTTGCACAGTGTAAATTTAGTTATTGCACAGACTTTGTAAACGCTGTTTGACAAACGCATCCTGATGATGGGCGGACGCCCAAAACCGGTCGATGACCACAAAAAGAAGCGGGCTAACACGGAAAATATCACTGAAGTATACGATATTTTCATTATATGTTTAAGATTAATGTTAAAATTAGGGAATATATATAGCAAGTTTATGTAACGAAGTATAATAATGGCAATTAACAAACCAATTTTTAATATAAAATAATTAATGAATTCAAGATAAAATTACCACTAACTTCAAGGTAGTTACAAGAATTTAATATATTCTAAAAGATTGATTAACAGACATAACCATCACCGTATAATAACAATTTCTTTTCCATTCCTTTCTTTATTGTAAAATATGAATTATTTGATTTGGATAAACCGTAAGGATTGAAGTAGAGTAATACCCAACTGGTATAAATTTTAAAACAGTTCATCTTTTCACAGACATCATGCATTCATAATGGTTGAATATTCAAAAACATCCTTTAGCCAGAAAATTAATTCAGATTTTGGTCTAAGTAACAAAAGAAGATTACGAATTCTCTTTCTATTTTGTTAGTTTACTATTATTAATTTTTTTTTTTTTACAATTCTTCATATATTATTATTTTTCTTGTTATCGTAGACTACAAAACCAGTTGAATAACTTATTCTGAGTTTTATTTGGAGGAAAATAATTTATTATTAATCATGGAACAATTGATTTTATTGATGTTGAATACTCCCAACACTTGGGGCGGGTGTTGGTGTAGTGGTTATGAGCACGGACTTGTAAGTGGGAGGACCCCAGTTCGAGTCCAGCGTATAACTAAATTTTATATTTGTTTAAAAAAATGTTATTAGTAAAGTAAGTGCTTTCGCCTCCGTCCGCGACACCTAATTTGGTAGTTGGACGTTAAGCCCGCCTGAAAAAATAGGCAATACTTTAGTTTACTTTTTACTCCCAACACTTTAACTGAAAAATGATTTTCGTATTCCAAAAATAAACAAATGGTTACTACAATTAAAAAAAAAATTACAAAATTGAAAAAACTTCCAAGTTTTATTTCTCCTAATACTGTAAGGGGAAGTACTGCGATCGTGTCAAATTATTGAAATTAAGTTTTCAAGCTGATTTTTGATATTAAGTTTTCATACTGATTTACAAGACGACCAACATACGACACACGTCAACGAACAGTTATATATTCCTCTCCAACTTTCTCCGCCTCCCAAAATCCTTTACTCCATCAGATATATCCTTTGAAATACGACGTCTACTTCCAAAATCTCCTGGGTTCGATTTGATAAATAGCTAAAATTCTACAACAAGTCTTTATCTATCTAACTTACCTCTATAACGCTGTATTTCGAACAACATACTTCCCTTTATTATGGAAATTTTCTACTATTAAAATGATCCCTAAACCCAATAAAACTTACACTAATCCTTTATCCTATTGACCAATTAGTTTACTTTCTATACTTGCCAAAATACTAGAAAAACTGCTCTTAAAGCGACTTTATCCTGTTATTGATGCCCAAAAACTCATTCCGAATGATCAATTTGTTTTCCGTTCCCGTTTTGGATTCCATAGCTTGTTCTCTTGAGCAAAACCAGTATTGCCCGAGTATCTTACCAAGCATTTGATAGGTATAACATGAGGGCTTGCTGTTTAATCTTAAAGAGATTTCTCCCACATACCTACTATTTAATATTAAAATCCTACTTAACCGACAGATATTTCCAAGTCAATCAGGGTACCGCCCTTATTCCAATACTTCCTATACTCGCTGGAATTTCTCAAGGCAGCATACTTGGACCGCTCTTCTATTCCTTATATACTTCAGGCATCCCAGAACACCCAAATACCGTAATATATATACCTTCGCAGATGATACTGCAATTCTTTCCCCAAACCTTGAATGGCTATCGCTCTCTACAAGAACATATCCTTCAACTGGAATCTTGGCACTTAAAATGGAAAATAACAGTCCCCCCCCCCCCCAAAAAAAAAAAGTAAATACATCGTATTTACACTGGGTAGATAAATCCTCCCACCAATCCACATTGATCATACTCTAATCTCTCCCGTAAATAGCGTCGTACGTTACCTGGGTTTCCAGCTAGACAAAAGACTGACTTGTAATCCCCACACTAGGCTCAAACGACTTGAACTAAACAGATGGTTCAGACAACTCTCAAGACTACTAGACAGACGATCCAAACTCACATTACAAGAAAAAAGACTCATAGTCATAATTGAACATGTAGTAATTAATAGAACATACAAATTTTCCGATTCTAAGATAGCCCTGAAGAAGACGAACAATGTTTGTCGAAACGTCGGGCCATTAATAAAAAACACTTAAAATTTTTTTAGTGTTTTTCTTATGATACCCCCTGGCCGATCAGCCAACTAAGAGATACATCAGATCATTTCTAACAGCCAACAATTTCTATAATTTGATATATAAAAGACTTCTCTACTTACTACTACTGAGACCTATAATGGTCATATGTCTTAGAAATATGGGGAACAACCAAGCGTTCCAATTCCCGCCGTATCCAGTCATTTCAATCGAAAATCCTTCGAAAAATGGTCAAAACACCCTACTAAGTTGCTAACCTCACTATCCATACTCATCTAAACATTCCTTTTGTTAACCATCTAGCCAAAACTCGTTTCCTTAAATTCCATTCATCTACAACTGCTCATCCTAATCCTTTAATTCACCACCTTTCTTCAAACACTATTCCCGGACAATCCACTCAGGCGGCTGAAGAAAAGATGGCCCCGTGACCAACTTGTAGAATAACTCAAGATAGTGGAGTGCCATCGCTGGATGGATGACTTCTCCAATCCACACTTCTGTTATTTAAGTTACCATTTAACACATTTACTTGTTGCAGTGTTTTTTTTTTGCAGTTGCAAATATCAATAAAAAGATTTAAAAAAATAAAGTTTTCAAGCAGAAAATAAAAGTTTTGAGATCTTGTGATTATGAGAAATTTGGTGTGATTTTCTGTTGTGAACCCTCTGTCAATACCAACAAATCTTGTGCAGATTAAATTGACTAACAGACTCACAAACCTTTCTAAAATTAATTCTTTTGGGGGGTCTTTTGTTTAAAAATAAAAGTGATACAATTTTTATTTCCAAATTTAAAAGAAATCGTTGTCTTTGTTTTCGAGAAAATTCTACACAAAAAAAAAAAAAATCAAGTACCTATTCTGTCCTATTAAGTCGAATTTTTAGTTTATAGATTTTCTTAAAATTTGAGATACTATCAATGTTTTTATTGTATTGGTGGTAGTAAAATCATAAAAATCAATTTTCATGGGAAAAATATTTCAAACAAATGTGATAGGTGTTTTTTTTTGTTTTGTTTTGTTTTTTCAGTTTCAAACAATAGTTATTTTGAAAAATTGTCAGTATCCAGATTTAATGACAACACCTCTCATGAGGCGGTTGGTTGGTAGTGCCCTAATTAGACGGGGATTGGACAGTACGACGGCCAGGTGGATGAAGGAGATGCTGTCCACAAGAACGGTAGAGACATTGGTGGGTTCACGGATCATCATCTCCAGCACTACCCGTGGCTGTCTGCAAGTGGGGGGTCTTATCACCCCTAATGTGGAGCCTGGTGATGGATGAGCTCCTCTGCAGGTTAACGGAACTCGGCATTTCCTGTCAGGTATATGCCGATAACGTCGTCATAATTGCTAGAGGGAAGTTTGAAGAAACCCTCTGTGACATGATACAGAGGGGGTTAGATATTACTAGTGGATGGTGTAGTTCGTTGGTGTTGAAGATTAATTCAATGAAAACCACTGTCATATCCTTTACTGGGAAAAGAACACTTCCACGCTTGAAAAGTAACCGGCTAGCCGAAGGAGAATTGGGGTGGAAAAAAGAGGTTAAGTACCTAGGGGTTACTTTTAATAGTAAACTCCTATGGAAGAAACATATTGAATCGATTGTTAGTAAGGCCACCGGGCGCTCTTATGATATGTAGGAGGATGGCGGGCAAATCCTGGGGATTAAGTATAAAAATCACTTAAACTAAAAAAAAATTAAATTTTAGTTAGATTTTATGTTTATTCCAAACCTTACGTTTTATTGCACAGTGGTGTATTGTGGTATTGGTGCATAGTGGTGGAGATATTTAATTTCGTTGAACTTTAAAATATTCTGAAATAATTCTGTTTTGTCATGTATGAGTCATACTCATTCTTATTTTGTAAATCAAACTCCTTGCTTTTGTTTATAAGCAATCAAGAAACACATGAAAAACTGAATTGAAATAGAAAACTTTTACTCAAACAAACAAAAAATTCGATAAACAAATTTTAAAACTGGAAAAACATTCAGTAAGTCGCACTTCCGGTTGATGGATTTTGTTCGAAACTTTGTGTGAGATTCGGTGGTAGGAGCTCCAATACTAAGTTTGAGCTTCCTGCGATTTTTCGTTTTTGAGATATTTTGATCACACAAACACACACACCAAACACACACACACACACACACACATACACACAGACCATTCGCTAAAATTTTTTTTTTTTTTGTACTCAGGAGATCTCAAACCATTATTTACGGTGAAAACTCAGTTTCGATAATTTGACGCTAAAAGTTATTTAAACTCAAAACTAGCAACCATTATTGAATGTGAACTCCTTTATTCCAGTCTTAAATCTATAATGCTAAACATGTCCACCCTTAATTTTAATCTAGCGGCATTCATAGTAAACGAAAGTAATATGTAGAGATCTATATCAACTTTAGGAGCACGTGTTATTAATTACTAAATCATTTATTGTTCAGGCAAATAATATACAGGTATTGTTTGGACTGGAAATTAGTTTATTAAAATATAGAATTTAAGAGGTAAAAGAAAAAAACACTCACCTTATTTCAAGATTTTTGTTTGAAGATCGTTGGCCTGCATTTCAAAATTCAGGAAAGTGGTGAAAGGGAATGGAGGTGATCCAGGCGAGACAAACACATAAAAAGCACCTGTTTCCCTTATTCTTATGAAGATTTAGCCAACACCAACCTGACCACACCGTGCAATCTTCTACCGTCCAACCGCCACCTTCAACATTCAAATAATTTCTTAATTTTTTTTTTTTTTTTTTTTTTTTTTTCTTTTTGTTCTCTTACTGTAGTAAGAGGAAGTATTGCGATTGTGACAAATTTTCCATATGACTATTCACCGGAAATACATGTTTTGAGGTCCCCTGAGTCTGAAAAAGTGGTATTTAGAAATTGGTGTGTGTGTGTGTGTGTGTGTGTGTGTGTGTGGTCAGCATAACTCAAAAATCGAAAATCGCAGCTTTAGGGATAAATTTCATTTAAGGGTTGTTCTTAATGAGGATGACTTTAGGCTTTTTCTGTAGTGTGCTATTTCCATATCGTATGTACTCGTATATTATACGATTTATGGTTTATATAATATTATTAAAAATTAATGTTAGGTGTAACAGCAACCAAAGAGAGATCAGCAACCAAAGACAGTAAGAGAAGAGAAACAAACCCAAACCACTCTCTCTCGGATTGGAGTGGGAGAAACTGTATAAATACAGCGACGGATACAGTTCGATACAGTTCAAATAGTTCACTATAGTTCATCATTCTAACATCTTATTTTGGAGCTTAAAAATTACAGCATAAAATATCAGATTAAGCACCCATAGGTCATCCTGGAATGGAAAAGCCCGAAATAGGCTAAACTCAATACTTCCATAGACACGTCTTCTTTCAGTTTTCTCTACATGAAAATAGTTTGAGCCAACCGACCACACTACCTAACAATATGATCTCTCCAATTGAGTTTACTGTTCAACGTTATACCCAAGAAGATGACAGCCTCTTCATTTATCTTGTGAGTTAGGCCAAATACTTTATTTTTCGTTTTCTCTAATGGATGTGTTAGGTGGAGAGAATTTGGGTCTGAGTTGATGAATTAAGAAGATTGGGTCAACACTGGTTAACTATGTATAATAATGAAGAGACACAGTCTGTCTGGACTTTACAATAGAGAATGGTTAAGGTAGAGTGGTATGAAAATGACACGAAGTGACTGGCAAGATGATGAAATATTATGAACTATATTGAACTGTATCGAACTGTATCCGTCGCTGTATTTATACAGTTTCTCCTACTCCAGTCTGAGAGAGTGCTTGACTCGTTCCTTATCTTTACTCTCTTTGGTTGCTATTACATAATATAATGGATGTGTTAGGTGGAGAGAATTTAGATCTGGTTGATGATATAAGAAGAAGACAGGGTTAACTATGTATAATAACAATGAGTGACACTGTCTACCTTGACTTTACACTTGTAATGATACTGTATGGTAGAGTAGAAAATGGGTATGACACGTAGTGATTGGCTGTATGAGCTCAGTAGTATGAACTGTATATTTCTGGACTGTCCGTCGCTCTATATATATATGTTTCTTCCACTCCAGTCCGACAGAGTGCTTAGGTTCGTTTCTCTTCTCTTTACTCTCTTTGGTTGCTATTACACTAACTTTCACACGTTGTTTAACTGTCTCTCACACTCTCTGTTTCTCTCTCTGACTTTTTATATCTCGCCCACTCTCTGATTCTCTCTCTATCTCTCAGTTTTGTTCTCGCTCACTCTCTGATTCTCTCTGAGTTTATCTCTCTGATTCACCCTGTTTCACTTTCACTTGCACTCTGTTTCTTTTTCACTTACAGCGCACTGTTTATTTCATTCTCTCATTGTGTGTATCACTCTCATTCGCACTCTCAATTCCTCTCACACTCTCTGTTTCACATTCTCTCTCCTCTTTACTTATCTCTCCCTCAGTCTCAGTTTCACTGCCTTTCTTTCTCTCTGCACTTGAACAGTCTCTACGTCACTCTCAGTTTCTGTTTTTCTCTCTCTCCTACACTCTGTTTCCTGTATCACTCTCTCTCGTATTCTCAATTTCTCTCTGTTTCAATCCATCTCTCTCCGTTTCTCTCTATCACGTATTATTTCTCTCTTACACCCTTTGTTACACTCTTTCTCACTCTCTGTTTCATTCCCTCACTCACTGTTTCCCACCTCTCTCTAGTTATCACTCCCTCTTTCTCTGTTTCACTCTCTTGCAAGCTCTGCTTCACTCTTTTTCATTCTTTGTTTCGCTCTCATAATAGGTTTCATTCTTTCTCACTCCCTGTTCTCCCTTCTCTAAATCTTTCTTCTTCACTCTCTAATTCATTCTGTCATTCACTGTTTCTTCATTCTCTTCTTATCTCTCCCTTGCGCTCTATTTCTCTCCTTCTCTCTCTGTTTCTCTTCCTCACTCTTGGTATCTCTCTCACTTTCTCAATCCCTCTTTAATTCGCCTACGGACTTTTTCTTTTACTCGTTTGTCACTTACTAAATGATCCCCTTTTTTTGTTTCAACTAAGATTTTTAAATACGATCTGTGTCAGTCTTCTACAGGTTTTTCCACATTAAATTTATTGTCATTAGCTGATTACTTGTCTTTATTACCAGAGAATTTCTTTTAATATTAATTGTGTTATTTGTAGTCTTCAATCCACTTTCTGTTTCGGAGAAATTAACTGGAATAAGATTTAAAATTCTTTTAACACTTTAACAGCTCTTTGACTTGTCTAAGACATTTCGCATGCAATTTTTTTTTAAAATATAATTTCATTTTATACAACATTAAAATGAATATTATTATAATTTCATGTGATAATGAATTTACATTGTCAATAAAAAAAATAATACTAACATTAATTTAATATTAAACAATTTGAACAACAGATACGATAAATCTTGAAAATTTTAGCGACCCGTACTGACTGAATATCACCACTCGATATACGTTAATAATATATCATGATTCATTAAATATGTGAAGAAGATGTAATATCAGAGTAGAAGCAGTGCAAGAATGTCCCTGTAGGATACTATGTTAACATGTTTGCGGCTAGTATTTTACAGTCATTGAAAAAAAAATACAAAACACTAGTGTTTTAGGTTGCAGTATATGGCAATTCTAATTTTACGAGTCCCAATGGCAATTTCAGCGTGCCACCTGCGTCAGTAGGAGCTAGTCTAGCCTGGTATATATTCCCTTAATGGGCACACCCCAAACTAAAGAAATCTCTTTTGTTTCCTTATTTTAACCCACTTGATCGTGTAAAAAAAAAATCTGAGAATTTCATAGCTACTCTGAATAATGTTTTTCTTTATTAAATTTAAGGCGCAGCATCGATGGTCATTGGCACCCGGAGCCTTCTCAGTGCACTGTCGGCCTCTCCGGACAGTTTTCTCTCCTTAAAGACAACACTGTCCATCATCGGACAGTGAGCGGTGGAGGCTTCTAAGAAGAAAAAAAATCTAAGGGCAACGCAGCTGGACTCGAACCCGGGATATTCGCGTGGGAGTCCACTATGCTAACCACTTAGCTATTCCCTTCCCCCACATTCTCTTACTGCAATTATAACAATTATAAAATTCATACATTTTCTTTAAACAAGAATATACATTGGGAGAGGGTATATCTTTTTAATACCCACGACAGACAGTACTTCAAAATGATTACATTATAGTCCAGAAGAGAGCACTAATAAAATTGAACAAATCCCATAAAAATTTGAAATATTACGTCAAAGATTTCTTAGAATATCCTATTATTTTTCCAGGAAAATTTTTCAAATAAAAGTGAAACGTCCGTAACTGTGTAATTTAAAGGAAATCGTTGTCGTTTTCGAGAAAAATTACTAAATCTTCTACTGTAAAGTCGCACTTCCGGTTAATCGATTTTCTTCCAATTTGGCATTCTTCTGAAAAAAATGCTTTAAGAAAAAATTATATTTATATGGTAGATAGTATACGACATGTGAGACCTTAGCATTGAATCCATTTTCGAGGAAATTGCGATAAACCAAAAAAGAAAAAAAAACATTCTGTACGCACACATACAGACAGAGGCACATAGATACATATGCACACGCATATTCTTTTAGAATTATCTTGTGTACATGCTAGTATCATTTTATTTAATTCAATGCAAATATTCAATGTACACTTTTGGATTAAGTGTTTATAAATGCAGGTAATATGTTTATAGAGCATAGATAATAAATTAAAGAAAACACACACACACACACACACACACACACACACACGTACAGACGATTTGCTAAAAATATTTTTCTACTTCAAAACGTGTATTAGGTATTTCCGGTGAAGAATCTATTTCAAAAATCTGACTGAATTGCAACACTTCCTTTTGAAGCAATAGATTGTTATAGGGGATTATTGCACTGCGACCTGAAAGATCTGTGGTGCCCCCGGGAGCCTTCTCCAATGCACAGCCGGCCTCAAAGCAACGTTCTCTAGCTACAGACAACACTGCCCATCACCGGAGTTGTGAAGGCTCCTAGGAAGAAAAAAATCTAAGGCCAGCATGCTGGATTCGAACCTGGGACCTCCGCGTTGCTAGTCCAGCGCGCTACCAGTAGCTAATCTCTTCCTTCTTCCTTGGCTTTCGCCAATTAACTAGGGACGGAGACCCTTGCGGGGGCATTTGAAGCAATAAATTACAGTATCAGTTATAGAGCAATTACGAAGAGTGTGCCACCATCATTTAGCCATCACCCGGGGCAATTGCACATATGTCCATACTTGTATTAAGAGACAAATTACAATAATCTTAAATTAGCGCAATTAGTGCTCCTAGCTCACTTTCACTAACTATATCAAAAGTACCTTTTACTAGGTAATAAAATGAAAGTCTACTACTTAAACTAAATTAAACACATATGGTATAATTAAACTAAAACATATTATAATTAAACATAAACAAAACAGATAAACTTAAAATCAACTTCTGTTTTAAGCATAAAATGTCTCCGACAATAATTACTTAAAACATTTCGAGCTGTTACAGGCTTTTCACATTCCGAACTCCTGTCCTCAGACACATTGAAATTTGGATTAAGTTGCGTATAAGTAGAGAATTCTGATTTTAAAACATTAGAATTGGCAGCCTGTTTCCTAATTTAAGAGCAGACATGGTAGATGTTAATCAAGGAGGAAAGGATAGTTTAAAATGATAGATAAGTTCCATTAAGTTCAGAACCGTCAAGGATGCATATTTACTCTCATTTACTACAAATAACAGTATTGTGATCGTGCCAAATTTTCGATACCAAGTTTTCACCGGAAATACATGTATGTGAACAAGATACCTTAAAAACGAAAATCGCGGAAAGTTCAAACTTGAATTTCGCTTGGGAATCATCATGGGATCCCGACAGGAAGTTAACTGTCAAAATTCCTCTCTCGGAAGCACTGCTTTACTGAGTGAATGATTTTACAGTTCTTTGCGATTTTTTTTAAAAAAAAACTTTGTATATACCGGGTATCTGCGTAAAGATGCCCATCACTGCCACTTTCTTATTTGGGGGGGATGGTTTGGGAAGACCAAGGTAGCATCAGTCAAGAGGGCTCTTGACAAGATACAGCGGCTCGCATGCTTATGCATGACAGGTGCTATGCGTATTTGTCCCACCGCCGAGGTTGATGTTATCCTCAATCTGTCACCTCTGCACCTAGCGGTGGAAAGGGCGGCGAAGGGAGCTCTCCTCAGGATCTCTAGGGGTGGTGTAGGGAAGAGGGGGCCGGGGGGTTGGGGAGAGGTTATGTTATGGCCCCCTTACATAGTACCTCCCTAGAGATGGCATGATTAAGAAATACAGCTTCATTAAAAATTTCTCTCTGAAGCTGGGCACACAGCTGGGCCACAAAAGTTGGTGGAGCGAAGGATCCGCTCTGTTGGGCATTAAGGAACATGGCCATTAAATGGTATACTGATGGGTCTAAGACCCTCGAGGAGACTGGGGCGGGGGTATTTGGTCCAAGGATCAAACACTCGGAACCCATGCGTAAGTTTCCCAGCATCTTCCAGGCGGAGAAACATGCTATTGGAAGGTGCGTTGAATTTAACCTCGATAGGGTATATAGGAATCAGGAGATTGTAATCCTTTCCGATAGTCAAGCAGTCATTAGAGCATTGAGTGCATCAGTTATCAGCTCTATAATGGTCTGGTAATGCCTAGGTAAACTCAAAACCTAGGCAGGAGGAATAAAGTTACCCTTTGGTGGGTGCCGGGGCATGTTGGCATTGAAGGGAATGATAGGTGTGGCCAAGATAGGTGCTACGACCCCGCTTTTAGGGCCGGAACCTTTTTGTGGGCTTAGCGACCCAGTTTCTGTTGGATGAACTTAGGAAGGAGGAGGAGACAAGGAGATCTCAACTCTATCACGAATTGCTCTACCTGAAGTGGACAGTAATGATACAATGGGTTCCAGCACATTGCGGAATGTCTGGAAATGAGATAGCCGATCAGTTCGCTAAAAAGGGATGTTCCTTGAACCAACTGGTTATACCTGTGTCGCTAAGGACTGCCGGAAAGTGGAAATCCGGGCGGTGTTTGCTAATAGGGTGAACCATAAATGGTCGATGGATATGGAGGGGAAGCGCTACGGCTTGCTTGTTGAGGGAAAATATTCCACATTCTTTGTCACGCCCTGTGTTTGAGGCTAACTTCTGAAGTTCCCTGACTGGCCACGATTATTTGCCTTGCCAACTCTTTAGGCTAGGAATATTAAATGAAATGACATGTCCTCTTTGCGAGGAGGAAGGTTTTTGACGCCACCCACTTAAAGAATTGTAGTAAATTGGGTGAGAGTAAAGAAAACTTACTTAGAAACCTCTATAAGATATTGGTCTGCCCGAAACTTAATTGCCGATAAGCAAGTAGTATCCGGCGTAGGATTAAAAAAAAAAACAACATAGAGCGCTCCATATAAGGCCACTCAGAAGGAGCGCTCTAAAACCAAATTCTCACCAACATTTTTATCGCCATCCCAACTAAATATTGTAATGTTACAATTTTCTTGTCAAATTGTATTAATTATAGTATTAGAAAGTCGTGTGAGTGTTTCACACCAAATTTTTATATTTTTATTTTCATTTTTATGATTTTTAAATTTCATTTTTATTGCTGTTAAAAAAAAAATGTATGGAATGAAAAATTCTAAATAATTTCCTTTGAAAATGATATTACGTTGAAATATTATATAAAAATAATCACTTCAAAATTTAATTTACTTTTTTTGTTTGTCCTATACAACCCTTTAGCTATTGTAGTTATTTTTTATTTTTTATTTTTTAAATAATTTGTTCAAATATGCATGAAAATACATAGTTACTAAAAATTCTGCTTTTATTAAATGAATAAAAATGTTTAATTAAACATCCTTTTGTATCTGAATTTATTGTTCAGAGGAAACAAAACCGTGCCAGAAGGTAGGGTTGTAATTAAAAAAAAAAAAAAAAAAATTAGAGTAATCATTTTACTCGAAAACTGGTTCTTCAATTCAACAAAAACTTTAACTTACCAATGTGCTTTCGCATCAAGTTATAAGGTATTACTATTAAATAGAAGTAAGCGTCAGCATTCGATAGAAATAACTTTTGAAAAAAAGAATTCGTATCACTTTTTTTTTTCAATCATCTTAACTTGATTGTGATTGTTTTTATTTGTGTTTCATATTCTTTTATAGTAAGTCAGAGTACAAGTAATGCTATTTTTTTTCAGGCGGACTTAACGTCCAACTACCAAATTGTGGACAGGGGCAGAAGCACCTACTTCACTATTAACATTTTTGATACCAATATAAAATTTAGCAGTTTACACGCGGGGACCTCGAACTGGGGACCTCCCACTTACAAGTCCATGCTCATAACCACTACACCAACACCCGCCTCATGTTTTTCTATATTATTCTTCTATTTTAATAATTTTATTGATAATGACAGTGCTTAGTAGATTTTTTTATACATTTTTATTTTATTTTATTTTGTTATTATTATTATTATTTTTTTAATACTTCATATCATTTTAATAATGTATTCACGGTTGATCAGGAGAAACTCATTTTTTATTATTTGTGCAAATTTTTTTTCATTTGTAAAAATGGGCATTACCCGTAAATAAATAAATAAATAGTCTTAACAAATATTAGCAAATGAAACTTATATTGTTATTCAGAATATTGTCGTTTTATACATGGAATTTCAGCGACGCATTTAATTTGAGTACGCCAATTAACTGAAATAATTAGAAAAAAGTGTAATGGAACCCAACAACCAGCAAATTTGCAATAGAAAAGTTGGACTCAATAGTTCTATTAGCAACCGCATCAAGACGCAACTACCAGCGCAACTCAGCCATGCATTAATTACACTCTCTGACACGCCAACAACATGTGTATTGGTGAATTGGTTTCAATCATGACAGCTAATCTCTCACCTAGTAGGTTGTCTCTAGCTGTAAGAGGAATCGACCATCTCAACCATCTAACTCTGTAGCATACAGTGAGTTACCAGATAAACTTTAAAGAGTAAACATACAATAAAGTCACTACAACAACCTTGAAAGGTACACCTATCTCTGGCGGTTAGAGTGCATGTAGTGGTGAATGCTGGGGAATTGAATGCTGTATGTGGTGGGGTTAGACTATCCTTCTCTGGAAGCGGTGCTGTTAAACCATTTCAATATACTGTACGGTTCTACCATTTACTTGATACTAAGGCAACTTAAATCTATTGTAAAAATGCCAAGTTTGTAGAAAATCGTGAAGAGTATCCGATTTAGTAATAAAAACTCTACCAAAAAAAAAATTCCCCAGAAAACTAGAAAGTTATGACACAAAAATTTTGTATGAAATACTCATACGAATATACTTACGGCAGTTAATAAAAAACACTTAAACATTTGAAAAATCGCAGATCTTCCTCAGAAGCCACTAAAATCAATTTTTATAGAAAAAAAATCAGTTTTTATAGTAAGGATAATTTATAGTAAGGACGTAGTTGAGAAGGCTCAACTTTCATTTTTTAAATCTATTCTTTTTACTGCCTAGAAATACACCGAACTATTTTGTCAGACTCGAAACTGGCCAGGTTCATGTAAAATGTAAAATACTTAAAAGAATGCTAAATTGGTGGCAAAAACGAGCTTCCCAAAATTTGCTACGTGAGGCAAAGGGAGTTACCAGACACAATGGATATGCCTTACAATTGGTGTCAGTAGTTGTGACCCTATTTGGCTACAGTAGGAGCTGAAGATATTTGGACTATAGAGAATTTAGGAGTAATTAAAGAGAACCATAAAAACCTGATAGAGAAAATGGAAAATCATCTAGTTAGCAAAGATGTGGATGCCGTTATTGCTAGCACTTTCAACATATTTTACAGAACTTATAGTACATTAGACATTGGTGAAGGTTATATAAAAGCTAAGAATCATATCAGCAAAGTGAGGATAATGTGGCAGTTACGTCTTTCTGGGAAGTACACTAATCACTTAAGCTATGCTCAATACTCTGTCACATTTCACCTTGACTATGTATGCCCGCTATGTAAGGACGACGAAGATAAATATTTTACATTTGCCAATATAGATACAAATTTATTAATTTGTTAACATTTATTAATTTATTTTAGTTATTAATTTATTAATATTGGCCACTCTAACACCATCTCCGACAAAATATTTAATTTATTAACTACTGACAGTAGTGACAATGAAAGGAATCAATAATATCTTCCTATTTGTAAGTAACTGTTTAAAATTCAGAAAAATTATTCTACATTAAAATCCAATCTTGCTCACCTTATCATTTTGTTTAACCAATATTATTTATTGTACGAATAATAAATTCTATGTTAGTTAAAAGAAGAAGAAAAAAAAAATGTATTTTATTATTGTATTTTTGGTCATTGTAAAGCATAATTTGTTCTTTTCATTTGCACTCTATTAATTAATTAATTTATAATCTTTCTGATTAACATAATTATATAACTGTACCTATACTTGTCTAGTAAGGTCAAC
>JAAEAF010007771.1:0-49071 GCA_011037195.1 Triatoma infestans
TTCGTTTTTGAGCTATGCTGTTTACATACATACATGCACACACACACACACACACACACAGACCATTTGCTAAAAACCACTTTTTTGGTCTCAGGGGACCTCAAAACGGATAATTCCGGTGATAATTCGATATCGAAAATTTGACACGATTACAATACTTCCTCTTACTAGGAGTAAGAGAAAGTAAAAATCTATACTTTTTATGTAATAAGGGTACATTTCACACAAATTAATACATTATATATGAAAATAACATCCATAGATAATTAAATACAGACAGGCACACAGACATAGTACGTCATATATCCCAGGTCCTATTTTATTTGTAAATCTACTACAAGATAAAAAAAGTGAAAAATAAAAAATAATCAGTAAATAATCATTTCATTTATTGAAACAACGAATAAAAATTTATTCGTGATAAGTTCGAATAATTCCCATCACTGATCTAACCCCATTGTAATATTAAGATGAACTAATTTTAAAAGTTTACAAATAATTCGTAGCTTGTGTTCTGGTTGCATCTAATCATGTTTTACTTGAGCTTATACAAAATAAAAAAAGTCAAAATAATATCCTGCATCCCTAGAACATTGTTTACCGGTAGACTGCTGAAACTAACAAAAATAGAATCGTAGCACTTACTTTTTTTAGATTCCCCTTCAAATGCTAAACAAGGGAGTATAGCTGTGAGAATGCCTGAAGTATAGGGAAGCATTTTTTCTCCAGAAAGATGTATAAAATCGTTTATCCAAGATAAGGCAGTGATCTGTAGATCAGAAAGCAAGTTTAAAAGTTCTAAGCATAAAATTATATATTATGAATATAATTTTTCAATCATTATTAACTTAAATTTTAGACTACAACTTTTTATAAATATAAAATAATTCTTACTTGTATCGTCTCATCAGTAGTTTGTGAATGTGTTATGAGAACGTTTATCATTTGGGTAAAATCAACTTGAGAAGGATCCCTATTAATACTTCTTAAAAATTCAGAAAGCACTGATTCACACCTGTTATTAAAAGAACCATATACTTTTTTTTTTACTTTTATGTTTATACATGTGTTATTTATTTATAAAACATATATACATACATATTATTAACATTTGGATCGGAAAGCATTAGGAACAATCCATCAAGTATCTCTGGTAAAAAAAGAATAAGATGTATATCGGGTACAGCATCAAGTACTGATACCCATGAAATTATATACTGTCGTGCAAATGTATTTTTTGAGTAAAGTCGTTCTCTAAGAAGAGGCATGAAACCAATTAGATCAAATGTAGCATTTTCTGTCACTATATCCTGTGATTAATAAAAACAATTACTTTTAATGAAACTTTACAATATACACTCCTAGTTATGAATATTGCAACATTCCCAATTTTATTTATTAAATGAAATATTTTTTTTTTTTTTTTTTAATTTAAGGGTACTAACAAATCTGAGGGCAGTGCGCCGGAGCCTTATCAGTGCACTGCCGCCTCCGCGGAAAACCCACACTGCCATCACGGACAGGGAGCTGTAGGGGCGACGAGGGAAGAGAAAATCTAAGGAGTAGAAGGATGGATTCGAACCCGTGATCTCCGCGTTGCTAGTCCAGCGCGCTACCACTGAGCTAATCCCTTCCCTAAATGAAATATTTAAATTCAATAACATACTTAGATAAAAATAAACTTAATTTACTCGAAACTAACAATCTGAGAATGAAAATTATGTTAACTGTGATAGGGCTTTCGAAGTCTTTTTACAGGAAAAAAAAATTGAAACTGTGAGATTCCGATATAAAAGACTTCATTATATATAAGGCTCCAGAACAGAGGTAGGGCTATACCGAGGTTAGATATCGCTAAGTTTAGCCATTATAGAAGTTGTGGCGATAATTATATACGTGGCAGAGATTTTAGGACAAAGAACATGTGATTCGAGTAGTAATATTCTCAGATAGTTAAGTCGCTCTTAGAGCTATCAGTTACTATAGGCTGTCAAGACAGCATTATCTGGTATTGCCTGATCATCATGAACGAGACAAAGTAACAAAGTGAAAGTCAAAGTAACATTTTTCTCAACTGGACGCCTGAACACTCAAAAGCAACGAGACATAGAGTTCCCCTAACAGAAGAGCCCATGTGTTTCTAAGGACTTTAGGTTTACCTTGCTCATGAAGACACTATAAACATTCGCCATCAGGGCGGAATCCTTGCCTGCATATGAAAATGGCTAAATAAGTGCAGCCATCTGAACATGGAGCATGATTCTGGTCTCAAGACTGATGATGGTTGGGAACTCTGTTAGATTTACTGCAGAATTACTCCAGCAAGGCCGTGGGAGCCAGCAGCATTTTTGTAAGCTTACTTACAGTCTTAATAAGCACTGCAATGCATGAGCCTGGCTGGAGGCAGTTTTTGCTGGGAAGAAAAGAAAACAGATTCGCACGTATTAATATGAAAGTGTGGGTTTGAATGACATGAAAAAAAAAATCAACGCCTAGAAGTTTCATGGAGGGATCGCTCATTATCCATACTCCTAAGGCTTACTAATAAGTTGGAACTGGAAATTGTAAGCCACATTAAACATATTAGTTCAAGTAACGGTGCTCTACTGTGCACAAACATTATATTTTAAATAATAATATATAAATAACAATGCTAATAATAATATCTAAGCCTTACTTTCATAAGCCTGTCAAGATGTTCTGATGCACTCTTGACATTGTGGTCATTTTCAGCAGCCAATTTACTAAGACCAGTAAATATATCTGAGAAATAAGGCAATACAGCACCTCTGGCCACTTTTACTACATTGTACAGCGCTTCACAAGCAAAATATCGTGTCCTAGGATCAGAGTCAGAAAAATTTGTAAGGATAGGCCGAATCAATGCTTCCGTATAATCACTTGAATCCTAGACAACCACATTTTAATTTGTAAAATGCATCCACAGAGGCAATTAAATAACTAAGAAATGGGCATTTAAGAAAAAAACAAACATAATATTCATAATTCAAGATTCAGAAAATTACCTTAAAATTATTATTTATATTCTATACATAAAGATTTTATTATATAATATATACTTAATTATTTTACATATTTTAAAGATAATTTCAATAGAGGAGAAAAACTGGTAATATGAAACACCAAGGTTTTCTTCTGATATCGTGCGTGAAGGTATTCTACAATACTTCCACTAAACAGTGTAATATTTTCGGTAGTTAATTCGCTCTTAGAGCTATCAGTTACTATAAGCTGTCAAGACAGCATTATCTGGAATTGCCTGATCATCATGAACGAGACTGGAAAGTCAAAATAACATTTTTCTCAACTGGAGCCTGAACACTCAAAGGCAACGAGGCACAGAGTTCCCCTAACAGAAGATTCCACGTGTAACAAAAACTTGAAGTGCAGTTCTATTATAGAACTTATAAAAAAATTTAAGTTGGCCCCGAACCCTTCTGCCCAGGGAGCCCAGGAATCTGATTCAAGCTTCTATAAAGGATTGGTTAGAACACCAGCGTCTGCAATGGTCGGAAAGAACACGAAGGCAGAGACAGGCTAAATTCTTTGTTAAAAGATATTTACCTATGTTTACCAGGAATCTACTGATAGCCGAAGGGATATAAGGCTAATAGTGGGTCTACTTACAGGGCATTGTAGGCTGAATAGGCATGTGCACCAATTACAACGCTTATACCGGTTCTGCAAGGCCGAGGAAAAAACCCAGGTACACAGCCTTTGTGAGTGTGCCGGCCTGATGGGAATAAGGTTTCTTTAACTGGGGACATGTAATCCCGAAGCCTCGAGTTTCATGACGGAACCACTTCAGTTTTGCTAAGCCTGATTAAGAGGGCGAAGCTGAAGAATGTGCTCTAAGCCCAGGGGATCCACAATAGACCTCTCAATGTAGGTCGCAGTCCATGAGGCTTTGCGCCCCACACTAAGTTTTATTTTACTATTGGCTTGTTAACGACCCACAAGTCGCCAATGAATGCCTATTTTTTTACAGAGCTGTTTTACGTCCTATTACCAATCAGATAGCAAACATACTTAACTACAAATTTCATGTATTCATATCAAATACAATCCAAGGCCTAGACCGGGATTCGAACCTAATACCACGTAATACACCTCACCCTGGTGGACGGCGGCTGTCTGTAACCACTCAACTATCGTGTCGCCTAGACATCCCGCATCTTCATGGAAATAGTAACCAAAATAAAGTTTTCCTAGTCTGGGTACCTGGCCATTCAGGACATAAGGGCAACGAGGCGGCTTTTTTTTTTATTTATCACTCAACTTAATCAAGCATTTTCTCTCATCCCCAACGAGGCGGCAGATCGCCTTAGGAACCGTTACTGATCTGATCCTTTCTGTGGCATTGCAATATGCCTCATGAGTGCAGCTATCAACGCATGGGTGTACAATGGATCGCAAGGATGTGAATGAAAACTCCAGACCAGAAACAGACGAAAATTGACAGCTGCTCGCCCAGTTTTGCTACTACTCCAACAAAGCCGTGCGGCCAAAGGATTACTGTAGGCCACCTCACCGGCCACTATAAACTTAAAGCACACACATCGAATGGTTCTGACAAAGTATAGGTTGTGCAGATTTTGTCTGGAAGGAGATGAAGAAACAGTACTTACTGTGTGGCTTGTGTGGTTTGTGGCTTGTGTGGCTGAGTTTTTTTTCTCTTTGGGGCGCGTAAACTGATGCCTTTAAGCTTTACCCAGAATTATCTCTCCAGACTCCTAAATCTAATTAAACAGACAGGACTGGAGAGGGTACTCCTAATTTGTGGGTGTCTTGTTTTACAAGTTAAACAGGACCATTGAGTCGCTGTGTTTTAATAGCCAACCCTCACAGAATCTATCTAGATTCAATTCTTTTGATGACAAGCATGGAAAATTAAACTGATACGTAAGATTTAGCTCACGAATGAGCTGAAGAAGAAAGGGGAAAGCTTTGATTTTTCTACTTAAAATACAAATAATAAATGGTTCATCAATTTTACAATTCTGTTAGATCTAGTTTCATAATTACTCCTGATAATATATTTAACGCGAAGTCATGTATTATATTACTACTCTATGATACAAAATACGTTCTCCTCTATTTTTTTTTAAAGCAAAAATGTTAGCAGGGCAGTATGTTTTCTTTAAAAAATAGTAGCATGAGGAAAAAATCAAATATGCAGGAGATTTAAAAAAAAATAAATCACTAACTACATTTAACTACATTACCTTTCCAAGTGCAATAGCTACGGAAGCCAATCCCATAAGTCCACCTTTTTTATAATGGGGATTCTGTGACATGGTGAATTCCAAACCAAGTACTTTCAAAATTTTTCGTATTTGAAGGGTATTGTTTACAGAGACAAACTCCTTAACCATTCTGTAATTGTATAAGTATTAAAAGTAATTAGGGGGTAGATTACTCTTGAATATACATAAATCCTCATATTTATTATTTATTTATGCTAACATAAAACTTTTTTAAGTAAATAAAAAATACAATATACCACGTATTACACACTGGACACTGCACATACAAGAAAAAAAAAATATGCACCTCTCTAGTTTTTACTTCTCTGTTTTATAATTTCTTTATATTCGGGCTGCAAAAAATGAAAATTGGAAGTACATCGATAGTTGGCAGAGCCAAATAAAAGAAATTTCATATCTTTCTCCTATTGCTAATTACTGCAATTAATTATTGCTAATTAATCAATTTTCTTTAAACTTTAATGTTTAGTTAACATTTCATTACATTACAAAGGGATGGTGATTATACTTTATTATCTAACAGCGCCCAATTTGTCTCAACCCCTTAGCAAAGCTTTGTAACAGTAGTAAAATTTTAGTAAAAAAAAAAAACTTTGCGATAAAGTTGCACTTCACCGACTTTCTTTAAACTGGGATAGAAAATTGCATCTAAGCACTTAAAAAACATTAACCTTAATATGGTCGAAATAATATTTCTAAAAAAAACGTTAATGAAATTACTTTTCTATTTCTGATGCGGCTGCTTTTCTCTTATCATATTGCTTGTCAATTAATGCTCTCACACAAGCAACGCTTAAAGGAGCAAAATCTCTGTCCGTCATCACAGTAAACAAACTTAATAAAAAAATACCAACGGTTATCAGTAATGATAAGAGGTAATAGCAAGGTTATAATATGACCATACGTATATTTAAATTATGCAACTTATATATGAAAATATTTCTGAAGTTTCACCTTAAATATTATATTTTTAAATAACAAATCTATGTCCTTTATTATTCTATAATAATTTTTGCTTGATATAAGGGGATATTTTTTTCCCCTTTATTTAACAACATGGATTTACAAATTGGAGGGAGATAATACATTTTGTATATTATATACATCTTGTTTTCAAGTTAAAAATGTAAATAATCATTAATAATTTCGTTTTTCAAAACGATAATGTCCGATACTCCAAAACGTACTGTAGAAACTTTTACAGAGGATTTGAAGCAGTTTGTTACAAATAAAATCTTAAACACAACGTAAGTTTATTATTATATCTCTTTAAATCAAATTTGCAATTTTATCTGTATAGGCAATTTTTTTTTTTTTATTCCTGAAACATTTCTTGCATTTTCTGATTAATTCAACCGTGTACGAAAACTATTTACTTTTTGTTCCAAAATTATGAAGAAAGAACAAAAATAATATCACATTAAAAAAATTGTTTACTAACACCTTCTTGTAAGAGGCTAATTGAGAGTAATGCTCCAACTGGTTGACTTATTTTAACAATGAATAAGTGCTGTAAAGGCCAAGTTTATTTATATTACAATGAAACTGAACTTTATTGTAATTTTGTTTTGTTTTAGCAAATTCAATGGATGTTTTAAAGGAATACCTATCTCAGAATCTAGACTACTTCGACTTAAGAATCGAATTGATGAATCAATAATTAATGCATTTTCAGAAGAATGTAGCAAAATTTTTGTGGAAACTGAAGTAGCTAAAAATTTAGAAATTATAAGGTCAACGAAGCGAACGCCTGATTTGACTTGGTATGTTAATACTTACGATTATAGTAAAATGTAGTTATTACTTCTTAAAACCTTATATTTTAAAATTAAACAAATTTCGACCCGTACCATTCAGAGCCTTTTCTAAAACTTTCTCAGCTTTAAGGGACATATAGCAGGGCTCAATACTTTTATCGATCTTCTTTCTTTCTTTTCCATTCAGTGGCTGTAATGGAAATCAGGTAGTGGACCACTCAGGCTTATATAGGCGAAGAAGAGAGTTTTGGAGAGCTTTTAATTTGGATTACAATCTGTTGTGGTTGGTTCCGCAGAGCTAGAAAGCATCAGAGATATTTTCCTTGATTGCCTGCTTCTTTTTGTGGTCATCGTCCTGTTTGGGGCGTTCGCCCATCTTCAGGATGCGTTTGTCAGACAGTGTGATAACACAGACTTGCACAGAGCAATTTCAGTTTATACGCTCCTTGCTTTCCAGCTGTGCTGACCTTAGATTTTTTTTTCTTAGGAGCCTCTACAGCTTACTGTCTAACGAAAGAACACTTCCGGAAGCCGGAACTGCGCTGAGAAGGCTCTGGGCGCCAATGGCCATAGATGTTGACGCGCCTTAAATTAAAAAAAAAAATGTATTAAAAAAAATCAGAGACATTTTCCGTGGTAGCCCGCTTCATTTTGTGGTCATCGAGCGGTTTCGGGCGTTCGCCCATCTTCAGGATGCGTTTGTCAGACAGTGTGAACACAGAATTGCATAGAGCAAATTCAGTTTGAGTTCTGCTTGCTTTCCAGCTCTGCGGAACCAACCACCACAACAATTATTAAAATACATCATATTTATTGCTGCTCTATTACAATTTATTTGTTAAGAGCTGGTTTTCTGTACAATATGACTATTTTTTCATAAATTTGGTTCTTATTTGATGATGAGTTTTGAAAATATGATAATAATAATAATAGAAAAAACTGTTTTAAGTTTAATTGCAATAACATGCTGCTTATGACTTTTTTACTTTCATGTTTAAAATATAATGAATTTTTTTTTTGTAAAAGATATTATTCAACAGAAATATTTCTAATTCTTTTTTTTTTTTTTTAGGCATCCACTTATTTATTTTTTAATTCATTTATTTACAGGCGGCCACCTGGGGATCCAATTGTCCAACTAAGAAGCGTCAGAGCAAGATGTAAAAGAAGACAATTAGAAGAGCTTCGTATATTAATTAAAGTTAAATCAGAGAGAATATCAAAATTAAAGAGACAACTAGCACCTTTTCTAGAATCAGCAGATTTGTTACTGATGAAACAAGAAGAAATTGAAAACAACATGTCTTCAGTACAGGCACTTGCTTTAAGTAATAAAGAAGTTTTAGAAGATATATATACAGATTTAGCTGAAAGTTTTGAGCTTCTTTATGGTTATAAATGACCATATTATAGCCACATATTTGGTTAAAGAATAAAAATAAATTGTAATTTTGACTAATAATAACAATATTATGGCCAATCAGCCAGACCTGAATGTCAATAAAGTATAAATTCTGTATTGGGTGACTTAATAACGATTTCTAAATTCTCGTTTAATATACCCCTATCATAATAGATATTAATTTTTAGTAAATTAATGACAGATAACATATGTTACACAATGTTAATTAAAATATTTAAGTAATATAAGTATTATGTAAATAAAACAAAATAGAATACAATGGCGGCAAAAGTTATTTGCAAAAAGTTTTTTCTTTAAAGTCAACCTCACAAAATAAAAAGTATATTAGTAAAGTAAAACTGATCAAAAGTTTGAATAAATAAAATTAAAAAAACATTTATCATAGTAATTGCGCTTTAGATATTCTTTGATATCCTTTGTGGTTTAAACAGTGGATTACTCTTGCGAGTAACCATTCGTTGGAATTTAGCGCGTCCCTGCCAAATTGGGAGGAAGTTGGGAAGGGCAACTTTCAACACTCCTACTGAAAATGAAGGTAGATCTTCGGGGAGTTCCTGTGAGGCTTGCTCTGGATTTAGAACATTTTTTGCTTTTAGTTGCTGACGCAGGATTCTGTACATCCAAACTGGGCAGTTTGGATTTAAATGTGAATGATCTACGCTGGTTATTCAAATTATGGGGGAAATTAGTTTATTTTAATTTCTCTCCTTGGGGAAAAAAGACTCCCTCAAAGAAAGTTGTTCATTGTGAAATCTAAATGTGCGGGAAGTCCTCCACTATTTTTTTTGTGCCTTTGTCCTATAGTAGCGGAGTTTTGCCGCAATATTTTCGGGCTAGACACCTTCACTACACCATTCATAGTTAACTGTTTAACTAATAGTATTCAGTGAAAACCTTTAATAACGTTCGTTGAATGTGCCTGGAATGAGCTAATTAGCGTTATGTAATTTTTGATGTGGTAAAAGCTGTTACTATTTTGAGCAGAAAGGAAATTGTTCTGTTTTAAGATTGTTGTCTTGATTAGAGAAGTAGTTATTTTATTTACTTCCTTATTTTGGTAATATGTTAATTTTGTCCTTTTTATCTAGTCTTTTCAAATGTATTTTCTGTACAAATATAATGTTTATATAAACCAAACTCTAGCAGACGGATTTTTCATTGGCTATTACATATCTGTAATTTTTCTATTTAAACAAATATTATTTTACTAAACGCCCTCAAACTACCTCAGTGCCTGCGGTAAACTAGAGAGCTGTAAAAAATAATTCGCTCACGAGTTAAATATAAATTCTTTTCTACAATTGTATTAAATTGGTTTTTAATTCAAGTCAAATACTCCCTCTCTCTATAACCTGTTTCGTTTGGTATAACCTCAAATTAACTAATCTCTAGGATTTGTTTTCGCGTATTGCCACTAGATTTCAAGCATGTTAGAGTTGAATAATGTTACATTTACACACTAGTGAGAGAAAATAGTGTGTAACTCACTTGTATGTAAATGCTGAACTTTCTTCACTAATTGTTGTGGTTGGTTCCGCAGAGCTAGAAAGCATGAGAGATATTTTTTTCCGTGATAGCCTGCTTCTTTTGAAGGTCATCGACCGGTTTTGGTCGTTCGCCCAGCATGGATGTTTTTGTCAAAACAGTAATAACATGGATTTGCATACAGCAAATTTAGTTGATACATTCACATATTTAATAATAACTAATAATAAAAGGAGATACAAAAAGAATAATTTTATAAAATTAAATAAGTTTTATTTTACAATTTTTTGAATGATATTAGCTTCATCTGTTTTCTTAACTTTGTCCAATACCACATTTTATCATACTCGCTTGAGAATTAAGATTTGAATTATAACCAGAAATAATAAACTATAGAAAAATGAAATAAGCTAAACCTAATAACAAAAACAAAAAAGAAAAATTATTGAAGGCAAAGAAAAGAGTTAGAGTTGCAAAATATAAATTTTTAAGAATACAAATTAAAATTCAAATTAGACCATTATATATAAGCAACGACTGGTACTTAGATCAGTTAGGTAACACATCGCGCAGTAAATCCTTCACTGTCGAAGTCAGGTCATCTGGGAATATGATATCAAAACTAACTAATAAATCTCCCTGAAACAATAAATGTGCACAAATGAAAAGTGATTTTGTTTGACCGGTGGGTTGTTATTCATTTTAGGAAGAAGTGCTTGATGAGGGTGGCTCTAAAATTTTTACTCATAGTATTTTCTTTCTCTTACTTGCTGTAAGATTGTTTCACTTTATGTTCTTATACAAGTTCTTTCCAATTAAATTAAAAAAAAAAAAAAAAAAAAAAAAAAAAAAAAAAAAAAAAAAAAAACCTTGTATGAAACACTCATACAATTTTCTCTTATTGCAGTTTACAAAATTGTAATTGACAAATTTAATAGTTAGTACAGTAAATTTAAAGAAATCCGTCGGTTTTTTTATTAGAAGAAAATGGCGAAAACTGAAAAAACTGTTCAGTAAAAAACACTTCCTTTACTAATTTTCTTGAAACTCGAAATTTTGGCAATCTATTTATTTTTAATTAATTTTGTCTAACAATTAGATTTGTAGTCAACCAAGATAGCACTTCAGATGAAAAAAATAATCTTACCCGTCCCCCAAAAGCCCCCACCCGGAGAGATTTTTCAAGTAAAAGTTGTAGATCTTTAAATATATAGTTAACACTTAGATTAAAGAAAATCATTGGAGCCGTTTTAGAGAAAATAACAGAAAACTGAAAAACACCAAATGTTTTTGGTATTTCCAGTCATCCCATTTTCTTTAAACCCGGAATTTCTACAACATATTTAATTCTAATTAATCATTGTGTAATTAACTGAAATAGCACTTTAGAGTGAAACCTAACCCCCATTCTCCCCCAAATGTACCCTAAAATGAATTTTCTCTGAGAAATATTCCGAATAAAAATTGTAGTTCTCTGTATGTATGGCTGATTACCAAAATTAAAAAAAAAAAATCGTTGGAGCCATTTTTTGAAAAACTGCAAAAAAGTAAAAAAATAAACAAATTCAGTAAAGTGGTACTTTTGATTGAGGAATTTTGACAGACAACTTACTCCCGGATCTCATGGTGATGCCTAAAGGGAATATCAAGTTTGAACTTTCTGTGAGTTTCTGTTTTTAAGTTATGTTGACCACACAAACTATTTCCTAAAAACCACTTTTTTTTTTTGGACTCAGGGGACCTCAAAATGTGTATTTCTAGGAAAACTCGATATTGAAAATTTGAAACGTTTACAATACTTCCTCTAACTAGGAAGTAAGTAATTTGAGGGTTGCTCAAATGCCTAGTTTATAGAAAATAACAGAAGTTTAAAATTTCACTCTGGTGAGTTTCTTGAAAACAGTTACGATTTTCTTTAAACATGGTACAGAAACAGCTACTTCAACACTTTTATTTGAAACATTTTCCCGGGCAAATTGATTTTAGGAGGTGTTCTGGGAAGGGGTCTACCTTAGGCTTCCCTCTAAAGTGTTTCATTACATTGTATAGTACCCGCGCCTCCATTACCTTCAGTAAATACATTTAATCAAAAATTTCATCTTTGAAGAAAATTTGCGAATCAGAATTGTGAGAACTGCAATAATAAAACCATGAGTGAGTGTTTCATACAATAATTTTGTTTTAATCAATAAAATAATGCTGCCAGATATATGTAACACAGTTATGTGATTATAATAAAGATCTTTGATGTCATGGTGAAATAATATTTTTTAAGGTAATGAATATGAAATCTTACCCTATGAGCTGGCTCCTTAGGAAGCGGCAGACCTTCTCCAACAATCCGTTTAACCATTTGTGGTTTTATGATTTCATTCTTCATGTTAAGTGTAAGTTTACGATCTGTCAAAGAGGGCAAATCCAAAACCACACCACATAGAGCCTAAAAATCGGAAGTTTTCACGTTGCTTATGTAAAACAATCTTTATATTTGTTACAAGTAATAGTATAAGTTATGAATACTTTATGAGATAAATAATTTATTAATAAAAACTAAAAATTGAAAAATATGCGAACCTGTTTAAGAGTGACTTTAGCTGTGTATCTAATATCGCTACCGTCTCTTTTCAAGTAAGGATGAGGTTTGTCACGTATAATAAAGACAATATCAGCTGGTATCTTATTTCTACTTTGATCTCCTTCTCTTTGGAACGTAATCTTCGTCCCAGATTTCCAACCAGGTTTAACATTGATTGTCAAAAATTTATCCTCCTTTCTAGTTGTACCATCTGGTTGAAGAACCTAAATTAAAATATTTTTTGTTGAATATGTGATTGGGTCGCAATGCTGGATAATATCTGGGATTTTATCCATGTAGCCATATATTTTTTATTTTAATTTGTTCTGACCGATCTCGGTTTCATTTCCGGAATATTGTTATCAAGTTTTTGTAAAGAGTTGATTTCAATTATAAATTTCTCTCCCGCACTACACTATATTAACAATACTTTGACGAAAGATGAGAATCCGAAACTGGGCAAAACCAACAAGAAGATGCAACGATGGATAAAATCCTAAAATTAAATTTATATACAGGGTGTCACAACTAATGTGTACCTCTTGTCTCTTTGAAGATGGAAAGAAATTGTAAATGTTAACACCTAATATTTTTTTTTTGCGTAGATTCAGAATATGACAATCGCACACATGCTCAAAGATTAGTGCTAACTTTATTATTTCAAATGGAAACCTTAACATTTTATATTTTCCTCTGATAGGAGATTTTTTTCCATGAAAAATGATCTGAAGAACATGAAAATCGGGCAAGTAGTTCCGGAGATATTTCTTTTTCCCTCATCCTTTCTCAGTCGGACATGCGACCAGCTTTGGTGGATTTCAAAAAAGTTTTATGATAAAAATACCTGCTGATGGCTTGAATAAGTGACGTGCGGATGGATTCCAGTGCACTAATATAATTAAATTACATTGTACGACTCGATACGGGAAGGTACCTGTTAGTAGTTCAAATATTTGGGAAAGTTAAATTTTAAATTACTGGATTAAATTACTAAACTTTCCGCCTGGAAGATTGTCATATCAATGTTTTAAGAAAATCTTTTTGGACCAAGCACGGAACAGTAATTATTCTTCCTCTTTAGATTACTTACTACAATTGGGAATTGGGTACAATTGAGTTCGAGAAGTGACAAATGTATTAGGTGATCCAATATCTTTTTAGACTTCTTCCGCCGAAACTTCAGTTAAAGAAAAGAGTGGGTTGATACAAAAATTAAAAAAAAACATTTGTTAACCATGGATATAGAAAGAAATAGATATCATCTCCAGATATTCCCCAACATACAGAAACATATTATTTTATTAGATTTTGCAGCCAATTGAGAGTTTCAAACAAAAACTTAATTAGATTGTTTTGCTGATGGAAACCGGTTGTTATTTTTACTTTGAACAGGTTTGAAAATTGTGCTGCCTACATATATGAGACTGAATGCCATATTTTTTCCCAATCAAGAATAAAATTCTTACATAAATATACTGTAAGTAATGCAAATAGTGTAAATGTTAAAAACATATTGAAATTAGATATAAATGAACTAATGTTTATTTGTACTTAATTGAGATTTGCATATTGTCTCCTCAGTTGAAAGAAACTTCAGGAAATAATAAATAAAAGTGAATATTTCTCAATAACCAAGTTCGTGTAGAGAGTTCACTTCAACGTAATGTTTCTGTTACTTGTTACTCACACTTGTTGGTTGTATATTCTCTCTCTCTCTCTCTCTCTCTCTCTCTACACGAACTTGGTGAATTTGTTCTGACGATGGGTGAAAATCCGAAACCGGTCAGGAAAAAAATAAATATGCATGCTTCGACGGATAAAATATCAGATGTTATCCAGTATTGCAGATCCATCCACATATTCAATATAATGTTTGTTTTGTCTTTGTTCTAGTCTTTTGTCTTGTTGGTTCCTTTGTAAAACAACTTCAGTTTTTAATATCTTTTTTAATTGTTTCTTTTCTTTTCTATTCTTAATGCTACTCATTAATATTTTTATTAATTAATGTTAGAATTTTAATTTATCTATTTAATATTTGTATTTTTTCCTATTCTTGGTTAAGTTGTGCATAAAGTAAAAACAAAAATAAAATTCTAAGTTGTGCATTTTAGTTACTTTTCATTGATATACTATATTCTATATTATTAAAGATATTTTGCACTATAATTGCCCAATGTACTATAAATAATATAATTTCATTTAAATGTATGTATACTGTGTAATTTTGAGCAAGGCAACAACTCTTGTTAAAGGATATATTTTCCTAGAAGCAATAAAATTATTATTATTATATTACACTAATGTAATTAACTGCTCATTCTATAAAAATAAAGATAATTTTACAAGTAATTTAAACCTAATAAAATAATTTTATATGCACGAACATGGACAAGTGGACAACAATGTCCAAACATTACTGGACAGCGCGATACTGAATGATACATCCCACAAAGGCGTAGTAAAAAAATAAAAAAATTGTATGTAAAATTAGTAGGTCTTAAGAATTTACATCATGTCTAGACTAATTATTATCCATTGTCATTTATATATAGTTATGTCATTTTTGAACGTAACATTTTACTCATAGATATTTGTTATTGTTTTCATTCTAGCATTGATGAAGACTTCAAATAAAAATCGAAAAGCCAAAGACCAATCTTCTCAAAAATAAGTGGAAGAAAAACAATTAAGTATCGAGAAATTTACAATATGTAAATATTACATAAGAAAATTACCTTACGAGAGATCTTCATCTTTTTAACGCAACCAGTGAATATATCTTCTAGTGAAACATACAAATCGTGCTCAATTGGACTATCCTGTAACTGAAATACATTGCGATAAAGTTCCTTAATAAAATTTTGTTTCGCTTTGCAATTATTATGCAATACAAAATATGTGTTCATATGTACACTGTTGGTTTTATTCAAACAATAATTTTGGTTTTATTATATTATGGAAACAGAATTAGGGTTAGAGGAAAGTGTCTCAAAACAATCGCATCTTACTTTAATCACTATAGTCGCTAAATATGATAATTTAAATACGTAACTATTAGCTATGGTAACTATTAACTATTAAAATTTTTTGTTTTCTAATGTTATTTAATAATTATCTCAATATTATTCTTTATTATTTCTTTTTTGTTTTGTTTTTTGATTGTTGTACAGGATCCCTAAAGAAGCCAATAAATTTGTCGAAAGGTCGGATAATTAAAAAAAAAGTGTATTTTTTTTTATCGCTTCTCGTAATCTCCTGCAAAATTAAATACTGCTAAATCACTTTAACATCAGAATCTGTTGGTAATCTAAATTTGCATTCCGAGTAAAAAGATCCCTAATAGGTTTGGTAAAATGATTCAATTTTGTAAATAAGATGACAAATTTTTCAAAATGTTATTATTAAATATTTAAATTATTTGTATGGGAGAGCTGAAGGTTAACTGAAAAATATTTAAAACCGTAGTTCCTAAATCAATGAATAAATTGTGAAACCTTAGTTCGTAATACAAGTTTAAACTATTTAATTTTGATTTTTAGTAAAAGAGTGAAATTCAAGAGTGGTACGAAGATAAAATCGGTAAGCTAAAGGAATTGTAAATAATAAACTGACAGATAATAATGGCAAGAAATTTTGGTGCACGGTAATAAGTTTAAAAAAAAAAGGCTGCTTGGAGAAGAACAAGTTTGCCGTCAGGTAAAGAAACTTTGAAGCATTAAAGAAAACTTTCTAGCTGAAATTCTTATATCTTAATTGTTTTACTAAACAGACTGGTGTCAAAGGTTTTTTTACAAAAAGTGTTTGTAATTGGGTAAGCTAAGTAATGTTTTATTTTTAATTACTTTCTCTTACTCCTAATAAATAGCGATCATGGCAGATTTTCAAAACTGAGTATTAACCGCAAACACAGTTTTGTGGATCCCTTGAGTAAGAAAAAAAAAATGTTTTCAGCAAATGATCTGTACATGTGTATGCGTGTCAACAGATATCTCAAAAACGAAAAGTCGCAGGAATCTCAAATTTGGTATTCCGTTTAAATATTACAGCCGCATCAGACACGAAGATTTCGGGCAAAATCCATCAACTGAAAATACAACTTGACTGGCATTTTTTTCTTCAGTTTTTCATAATTTTCTCGAAAATCGTAATACACATTGGAAACATTTGACAGAATTTCAAATTTGAAGGAAATCTGTTAAGTGAAAGTGCGGCTTTATAGAATATGTTTTTAAGTTTTTTGGGGGGGATTTTCTCGAAAAAGACTATAATAATTTCCTTTAAACTTGGTATGCTAACTTCATAGATAAAAACGTATTAGTTTTATTTAAAAAATTTAAAAAAAAAAATATATATTTGGGATAGTTGTGCGGAATTTGTGGCGTTAATTTCAATTCTTTTGTGTAGTTGGTTCAGTGTTTTTAGAGCGCTCTACTGCGCCATAATACCCGTATAATCATCGCTTCTCTAACTGCCAAGATTGGAACTTATCCACTCTATATATTTATGTTAGGACAAATTTGAGTTTAAAGAAAATTTGTCATTTTATATAATAATTGTTTTAAAAGGAGTAAGAGAAAGTAGTGTAAGTGTTTCACACCAGTCTTTTTTTTTTTTTTTGCTTTATTCCTAAGAATTTGTCTTAACATATAAATAAAATAAAGGGATCAATTTAATGTACCTAAAGATTTGCCCGACATCTCATTCAAATTTGCAATTGAAAAATGCATCAATTGCACCATGAGAAAAAATAAATTTTGTTCTTGCTAGTTGAATACTTTACATTCTAGTGTGAGTTCTTGTAATAAAAGATAGACTTCACTTCACAGTGGATCGGACCCATTGTGCTTCCCATTCACTAGTTCTCATAACAGCCCCTATAACGCTAATAAACCCCAGGATAAAGGTATCTCCGACTCAAAATTCGGCACCAAAGATGCGCAAAATTTGGAAATCGCCAATATAAATTTTGGAGCCCTATGGGAATGTAATCCAGACCGCTCATACGAAAGACGAGAGTGTAATGACTAAACTTTGCACTGCCCATGTTAAATTATGAGAAGATTATAAATAAATTCGGTGGGGGTTGGCTGTTCAGCCGATGTCACCCCGACCCCCACCCCATGGGTCTATTGTGCACCCACAAGTTAAAGTTCTCTCCCCAGTCCCGTCTGTTTAATTTCACTTTGGAACCTCGATTGAGATTCCTGGGTGATGCCTTCGACCACCCAAGTCAGAGCACTCTCTCAAACCTTGTCTGTTTTATTAGACTTAGGGAGCCCTGAGAGAAGACACTTGCAGACTTCAGCTTCTCCTCTCCAAAAAGGCGAAGCCTCAGCCATTCGAGCCACTCACACTAACACAATACGGGTAGTGATGTTTCTTCTTTCTCCTGATAAAACCTACATAGGCTATCCGTTGTCAGCATCATGCGATGCATGTGCCTGTTAAGTGTACAATGGCCTGTAAGGATGCCCACAGACATCTTTATGACTGCACGGCCTTGTGGGAGTAATTCTGCAGCAAGCTTTGGCGAATGGCTATTAATAAACGTTTTCGCCTCCCTTTGGTCTGGGGTTATAACCCACCATTCATGGGATTCCGATGGAGCCCCCACGGGCCAGGCGATATGCCGCCTCATTGCCCTTAATAATTATTTATGAACAATCTTGTAACTATTCTATTTTTTCTTTATGGATCATTTTAAGCCACTTTCCCCTAGGTGCAGAATGTAGTAAAAACATTTACAGTTTATACAGAATAAATCACCTTATCTTTGCTGCGGTTGTTTCCATGGATGTTGAATGAATGAGAGCGGAAGGCACCACCGCCTCCACCGGGAACTCCTCTTGGTCCCATGAAATTGCTGAAGGGATCTAAATCCACATCCATCTCATCGTCCATAAAACTAGAGGTACCACCCAAATCAAAAAATGTTTGAAATGGTGAAGATGTTCCGAAAAATTGAGCGAATGTTGCTCTTGGATCTCCATGATATTCATAGTAAGTTCGACCAACACCATGACCACCTCCTGGTCCTTGAGCAGAACCTTTCAACCCTTCCTCACCAAACTTGTCATATACTTCTCGTTTCTTCTGATCACTAAGCACCTAAAGATAAAAAAAACAACAAAAAAACTAGTAATGAACAGTTCTAAAATGAAAATGGAAATGAATATCAAGACGTCAAAGCATGAACCGAGTGTTTAAATCAATTCGACTGAATTTAGTAAGATTAGAGTTGCCTTCTTTGTTAATGATTTACTTATATTTTACAATACTTAAATATAAAACTTGAGGATTAATGGCTGGGTTTTAGTTGAGAGATTTAGGAGAAGCTGCATATATTTTGGATGCATCCACATTTTATTAAATCAAAAAGATTAAATAAAAAATAAACTCAAAAAGAAAAAAATTACTGAGGGCTGAATCACGTTTAAATTTGTAAGGTATGAAGAAAATAACTTGTAACATTGCCTTTCAACAACTAATTACAAATGTTATGCATCTGAAAGTGCACAAGCTACATTCAGTAAATTCAACACATTCTATTCAAAGGAACAGTGGTTAGCAATAAAACGAGTACTTAGGTTCTTGAAAGGTACTCCATATTACTTTTCTGTCTTGATTTGAAATAATATTGTTGAATTTGTAGATTCAGACCGGGGTGGTACATAAAGACCGCAGATCTCACAATGGGTATACTTTCTTCTAGGTCGAGTGACTATTACTTTTGAAAAGACGAAACAAGGCATTCAGCAGTACCGAGGCCGAATTACATGGCTGTTTCAAAAGCCACGAAGGAAGGCGATTTTTTTGGAATTCGGTATGTGATAATAGGTGAAAATGTCCAAATAGAGATAAGCACTGACCACCAGACAGTATGAAGTAAAGTAACACAATTCGACATTTAATAATAACAGATATATTTTTAAATGTGAACTGACGTAAATCAATTTGCAAAAACTAAGTTTGTAGCAACTGATGATACAATCGCAAACGTATTTCACAGCTCACCTAAACATAAATTTACGTTCCATATCAGAAATTTGGGATTATAAACATGTAATTATAGGTGAACATCATGGGGGGGATGTTACATATTAATGCTCCAATTTTAAATATACGTACTATTCATGATTGCACTTTGACGTTTACAAAAACTAATAGTTACTATTTTTTTCTCCACAATTTATTGTAGTGTGTGCTCTCTTACAGATTAATAGTAACCTACACACTTATATTTGTATTTTACCTTCCTTACTAAATGTCTATTTGTGTTTATAAACACTGCCGCCTATATTATTTTAATAGTCATCACAGTCTTTTCAAAGAATAGCGTACCTCATAAGCCTCCGCTACTTCTTTGAATCTTTCTTCAGCTCCTGGTGATTTGTTTTTGTCAGGATGATATTTAAGCGCAAGCTGGCGATACGCTTTTTTTATCGCTTCTGTGGAAGCCCCTTTCTGGATACCTAAGATTTTATAATAGTCCTTACCCATGGTGTACTGAAACAAATAAATAATTTTAGTTAACTATACTCCCCCCTCCAAAAAAACCACGATAAGTTAGTAATTTTAAATCACTATTGGAATCAACAATGTATAGCTGCTGAAGCTCTATGTTCATTGATCAGCATACTGCCCAGCGTAAATTTCAAAAATTTAATAGTGGAGATAAACCACATGAAGAAAGGCAGGTTCAGAGCAGCCATCATGTGATATTGATGAGGCTTTACAGGAAGCTGTCGAACCAAATCTAACCATAAATACTCGTCTACGTGCTGCAGAAGAGGCAGTGTCTAAAGACTCCGTTAGTCGCAACTTCCACTGAGGAAGGTTAAAAGGAGATGTAGGATAGTGCCGCATGAACTTACACCTAAGGCCGCCAGGAGATAAAGATCTATCTGACGCGTTTCTACAAGAGAATAGTGATGTGATCAGAAGTGGTTTTACTGGCGAAATCCTGAGACAGGTGGACAATGGTTGGATTGCGATCAAATCGGCAATTAGAGAAAAGGGCATTCTTGTACATTTTCTGGAACTATAGAGGACTATGAATCATCACGAATTCGTTTCCGATAGACTTTCCATGAATTCCGACCTTTATTGCCACAACAATATAGAATGTACTAAAAAATGGCTTGGCGTTATCAAGCTTTGATCAATCGTAAACAAGTTTTTTGTTACAGCAAGATAACGCTCAGTTTCATACCTTCCATCAGACTAAAGAAAAAATTGATTGACACTGAATTTCTTTTAACACCCAATCTTTAGTCCAGACTTAGCTCTCTCTATACGACTATCATTTGTTTTGGTCTATGGAACAGTTTCTTTATGGGAGATAATTTAATAACTTCGCAGAAGCTGAAACTGGTGTGCAGAAGATATCTGATTCCAAACAGAGGGAATTGTATCAGCGAGAGATCCAACAGCTGAGATAAAGATGGCTTGCAGCAGTCACAATCATAATGGGCTATATTTTGAACATAAATAAAACATTCATAAAAGATAATAAAAAATTGATTTTTTTTTATTCAAAAACCACATTTTTATTTATTATTTGGTAGAAATTGATTTTAAGCAGTTTTAAGAAGAAATGAATTTGACGATAAGACTTATCACTAAATACTATCTATGATATTTTACGGTTTTTCACTGATTAAAATGTTATGAAGAACAACTGAAAGAGTTTAAAAAATATATATATATAACTAGCCTGACTAAACGTGGTCAACTGGAATTTTGGAATGGCACAGAGAGAAATTACTGCTGTAGGTACAAGATTTTATATATAAGGAAATACTAATAAAAAGATAATTCTTAAAATAGAAACTTTAAAGTTTTTAAATGAATTAAGTTATTTAAAATTGTAATAATTGAAATACTTTTTAAAAAATCTGTAATTAATATAAAGTTATAAAATTGCTAAAACAAAAATTTAGTATTATTAACAATTAAACTCCAAATAGTAGTCTCCCAGTATGTTCAAAAAGTACAGTTTTTTGTTTTTTAATATATATTTATACAAATTAGCATAAACCTAGAATTGCACTTTTTTGATCATTTTACGTCATTCAGGTTACGTGATTGGAAATGTTATACAATTAAATAAACAAAGTTAAATTATTATAAATTAAACTAAAAATGTCTTTGTCAACTATCAACAATATTGGAATCAATAAATGTAACTGTTTCAACAGAAAAATAAGCAATTTGGTTAAGATTATAACTAAACAAAAAAAAGAGATATAGCCATTTACCACAAACAATACAGTGAAGCAAAACTTATTTAATATGCACTTATATTTATTTCCTTAAATACCTGATCTTAATTATTGTTTCTATTATTACTTTTACGCCAAAATACCAAAGATGTTCTAAAAAGTATAAATCGCTCTCACACCACAAAATAGAAAGTACCGTAGAAGGTTATATACTTACTATTAGGTTACGCTACTCCTTGAGCTAGTTGTTAAAATATTGGTTAAATGAATTTAAGAATTTGATGTATTTTGTACAACTACCTTCCTAATATTTTTTGCCTTTTATAAACAAAATTATTATTCTTATAAATCCTTTATTACCGTTTAAAAAAAAACATGAATTAAACAATTGGTCTATTATTTGACTGTTTTTTTTTTTAATTCATTTCGACCTTGGTCTTTCAGGATATAGTAATGATTCTAAATATTTAATATTTAGCCAGTTGATATAGAAAAATTCTCTGCGTCAACAGATTTAATATAGAAATATCAGGGAGAATTTGAGTATTTTTCATTTATATATATATATTTAGTACAATACTAATTTATGATGCTTACAGTATCTTTATCTTCAATAGAATTCGATTAAAATGCCTGTTCGATCAAAATGTACTTTATAAAAACGAGAATCTGCTAAAATTGAAATCAATGTGTATTAAATTGGACTAAATTATTTAGCACTAAGTAAATTACTTATTTTAGCCCCCGTCTTGCTTCTTACTTTGTTCTATCATTTTTGTTTTCAATTGTACTAGAAAGTGTGATATGAAAACAGGCATACGGCTTTCTCGTATTACAATTTTCACAGTTCTAATTACAAATTTACATTAAAATAAGCATTTTTTTGTACTAAATATCGCAGCTTCCCAATTACTCTCCTAAAAATAAAAATAAAAATCTGATATGTTAACTATTTGTAGTGTAGTTATTGCTTCCAAATTTCGAGAAAATTGGAATCGTTTTGGAGAAAACAAACAAAATTTTCAATGAAGTTACAATTCCAGTGAAACGAGGTTTATTAAATCGGAATTTTTCCTTCATATACAGTGACTCAAAAAAGTGTAGACAATTATTGTATTTTTTGTCTATCAGTCTTAATAATAACAAAAAGGATAAAAATTTACCATTTCAATACATAACATGCATGATAAGAAAAATGTATTGTCCACAAGCAGATTTCATGAAAAAATATCAGAAGAAAACAAATACTGAAACAACGAAAAAAAAAAACATGTCAAAAAAGAATACCTAGGCAAATTTATTGAAATTATTAACAATTTCAAATCTCAATCATATGCTATTATAAATTCAAATGCAATCAATACTTTATTTGCATATCCCTGGCCACTATTATAGAATTAAACCTTTTCAGCATTGAAGAAACTAAACTTGTTCAGCCGATATTTTTTGCCATTTTTCTTGTAGTAATTTTTTTAGTTCTATTCTCGACGAAATTTTGTATTTGCTGATAGCTGAATCCCAATATACTCCATTGGTTTTCTATCGGGTTTTTGTCCGGTGACTGGGGGTTTATGAACCTCTTCCAACGGTTATTTAACAACACGTGCTAACTTAGCTCCTCCAGTCCACACCCACGGGTCCCATCCTCCACCAGACCCATCCTTGCCCATTTACCATTCAATTGCCCATGCCCGGTGACGAACCGTGAAACCGCATATGATAGTTCATCGGAAACAATGCTACTCCCTAATTCACCTCCTGCAAAAACGAGAACGTTGTCTCCCCTTGGTAGAACTCTTCCACCTTTCGTTCCACTGCTGCAATAATAAGATATCCAAATCTCGAAAGGCTACGTTCCTGGCCCAGCTCTCTATGTCTTCCTCGGGTGGGGGATATCCAAACTAATATTACCACGGGAAAGTTTACCGCCCGACCCCGTTTTAGTAAATATCTACCCGCGGATCTAACCACTTCCAGATCCAAGGGGAGGCAACCCGTCAGCACCTGCAGAGCCTCAGTCGATACAGTGCGGCTAAACATTGGGAGCAGCAACGAGCGCTGCGTAGCCAACAACTGCTGCGATATCCGGATCTGGTACACCTCATAAGGTGCAATAAACCACCTGGGAAACTAAGACCGCCCGGTATAAAGTCCTCGCAACCCTACGCTTAACTCCTCACACTTCTCTCGAGATTAGCCTAAGCCGATACCCAATGTGCCTTGCTCTTTCCCGGAGGAACCTCACATGAGGGGCAAAACTAAGATTAATGTCCAAGATTATACCAAAGTACGTTGTCTGCTGGACCCACCGAAGGTGGTGTCCCCCATACCGATCTTCCGGCTGCCTGTTTAAAGCCAAACCACCCTTCATAAGCACCGCAACGGCTTTTTTTGTTGAAATTTTGAGCTTATTTTCCATACTCTAACCTCCCAGGACTCTCATTGCCAACGCGGCCTTCTCCTCCAGCTGCGTCCTACTATCTCCCTCCACCACCAACACCAAGTCATCTGCAAGGCAACCTTTGGCATATGCCCGAGAATATTCAGAGCTAAGAGCGTGTCAAACTCCATGTTCCAAAAGTAAGGTCCACTCAGAGAGGCCTGAGGGCAACTCCGTGTAACTAGTAGTGGTGGTGGCTTAAAGCCGCTGCTAATCGAACTATTGAGTGCAGCTTTTGGGATAGCACTTCCCATAGAGTGCTCTGTTGACGGATCAACTTTCATAAAACACGTTTCAAATGTTTTACTTTCTCTTGCTTCTAGTAATAGGAAGTATTGCGATCGTGCCAGAAATTGTGTTTTCACCGAAAGCACATGTTTTGGTGTCCCCAGAATACGGAAAAAAATGTTTTTAGCAAATGGCCTGTATGTGTGTGTGTGTGTGTGTAGCAGCAGAATATCTCAAAATCGAAAAGTCGCAGGAAGTACAAACTTAGTATTCCATTTAGACAGGTTCACCACATCAGTCAAGTAGATTTCGGGCAGCATACTATTTAGTTATACCAGCATTAATACATATTAGAAGCATTGATAGAATTCCAAATTTGAAGAATAGGTATTTGGGTTTTTTGGAATTTTCTCCGAAACAACTGTATGCTTGGTATGCTTACTTCATTATGACATTTATTTAAGGTTATGCTTACTTCATAGAAAACATATTATTTTTATTTGAAACATTTTCCCCCAAAAAATTATTTTTGATAGTCGTGCGGAATTTGTGGCGTTAATTTCAAATTCTAAGTGTATTCCAAATTGGAAGTTAAACGGAAGAGCGACTTTTCAAAATAGAGTTTGTTTTTTTAAATTTTCTCCCAAAACAGTTACTATTTTTCTTCTTGGAATGCTAAGTGCATAGATATAAATGTATCATTTTTTTAAAAAACATTTATCCGAAAAAATTTTATTTTTGGAGTAATTTGTGATATAAAATTTTAAATATTATTTAGTTTTGTTCAATGCTATTGGCGCTATCTTCTGGGCTACAATGTGAATTCCAAGTGTACTTATGTTATTATGGCAAGTGAATAAAAATTTGTCAATATTTTATCACTTATTTTATTAACTGTAGTAAAAGAAAGTAAGAGTGTTTCATAACACACTTTCTCATTCTCAAGGAGATCTGAAAAACGTTTTTTTTGTGATAATTTAATTTCAAAAATTTGACATGATCTATTATTTCGTCTTACAGCAGTAAGTGTAGATAAAGCAATATATAGCAATTAGCTTTTAAAAACGAATAAAAACCTAAGTTTTATATTATAAATTTTTGTATATTGTATGAAGTAAATTTTTTTTTATAATTGATTTGAAAAATACAAGTATAAAAAGTTGTATATTATATAGTGAATATGTTCAGGTGGACTCACTTTACATAAAATAAATAAAAATACTACCTCTTACATCAGTAAGAGAAAGTAAACAATAAACATAAACTAAAAACTTGTAATTGGCAACAGTGATGGAGAAACTGTATTTGTCAGCTTCGTGTTACTCGGTCAGTGGTTAATTTGTTGGCTGGATGCTCCTGTTTAAGTGAATGTGTTAGATTATAGTTTATTTTTTCTAATAGCACCGAATAAGTCAATAGTTCTTGATGTTTAAGTTTAATTTGAGTTCATTGTTTATAACAAAGTTTCAGATGAAATTTTCTCATCTAATTTGGATAAATTATACAGTTACTGCTTACGTCAGTTGTTTCTGACTTTTAGAAAATGGTCGACAGACTTGGTATGTTATATTTTTATTTTAACTATTTTGTTTTTCTATAAAATTGCAGTTCTAGAATATTGCTTGGTATGGGGCGTGGTCATGCTAATTTAAGAACAAAAATATAAAGCAAAATATAAATACACATATCTCTTCTCTTTCTCTGCTAGTATGCGTGTGTATTAATATTTATTCAGATAAAATGTTTTGTCATAACTTTATAAACCTAATTTATATAATAGGTTTTGTAAAAATAAGATTTGCAGTTTTGCTTTAATTTCATTTTTGTTTTAAAATCACCATAAGTTATAATAATAATGCTAAAAATCCTTATTTTATGAAATGAGAATTTAAGGTTAAGTGCATGGAAAGGTTTAAATGCGCAATAGTTTTCTGGTTTTTATTCCATTTATTCAGTCATTCTTCAATCCTAATACGCCTTTCTTAACAAATTGTTTGAAAAATTAGTACGGAGTAGAATTGTTATTTTTTTTTTTATTAAACTGTCATTATTTCGTCATTGCTCAATTTATTTTTACGGCTACTCAAGCTATGGTTTGCATAATCTTTCCTGGAAATCATAATTATCAAATTCTATAAAGATTATGATTCAAGTTTTAAGTACCTTGATGAAACTATTTTATGTAAACCAGGAACTAGCATAGTTATCATTTATTACTTCACTAGTTTTCAGTCTGGCCAGCGAAAATTGAACATGCGATTGGCCTACTTTATCTTAAAATAAAGATACGGATTTTAATGACATATTACTCCATTAAACTTGAAACTTCCGGGTAATTATGACTAAATTGAAAAATATGATATTATTCATAGTGGAAGTGATTGACGTCAAAACAAGAGAAGCGTTTAAATGTTTAAGATAATAATTCTGTTTTCCTCTGATTAACTTGTAATGAATGATGATTGTTATGTAAAATTATGCGCACTACAGATTTGATTATGTTTAATTTGAATATGAGATATGTGCGTGAAATTATTTGGAAATACTTTTATTGGACGTATATAACAATATTCTTGATTAAAAATATAATTAATTCGTAACTTGTAGAATGTCCTATCGTAATTATGCAGGATTTTCTTCTCATATTATATTATTGACTTTATTAATAGTAGCACTGGCTCAATAAAAGATTACAGCAATAGAAAACTGGGTTCATTTATTTAGTTTTCTGTACTACTCCATGTATAGTGAAATCCTATTTGATTTAAAATTGAAAGTAAGCTAAAATTTCCGTAACCAGCATTCATTATTGCCTCTGCACGTTCTTTTATTATTGCATCAAGAAAGAAGTTTTTCAAGTTATTCTTGAGCCAAATGCAGATTCTAAAAGCATTTTGAAGTACTCCGTGGATTATTAGAAGTTTTGTCTTTTCATTAGAACTACGCTGGTTTTATGGGGTTGATGTCTGGAGTTCTTGGTGGTAGAAAATACTATCTTCTGCTCTTTTGATGCTGTGAGAAATGCCCTATTTTTTAAACAGTATACAAAAAACTTGCTCAATAAGTCGCTTAAATGGCATTGCGTACTTTTGCAAGATATTTTCTTAACATTATCGTGAATTTAAAGTCACTCAATCATTCATGCGGGACACCTTTGAATTAGAATGATGCAGGGGGGGGGCTAAGACCCAGGCACTGCAGCCTCCCATCGGACACCTTACTTATACTTCTCTTCTTTTCTTATGTACGCCTCCGTAGGACGCAGCAATATTAAGTTTTAAATCAAGCTTCACTATAGCATCATTTCCTAATACTGAGCAGGACATTGCCAGCTTTATCTGTATTTCTAATCTTCTCCTATACTTTTTCTTGTCTTTTTGCTGAGTGTAATATTGATCGTGATTAATGAGTAATGTAAAACGGCAAACGGTAAGCAAAAACGATTGAGACCTAAAGTCTTTTTTATGATAGAAAACTTTATGTAAGGATATTCTGTTCTGAATGGCTGGTAGTTTCTAACAGAAAACGTTAAGGATCTGATGATTTGTCAGATATAGTAGACAAATAAAAAATAGCATTAGAACAAAACTGTGAAATAAATCCCTAAAAATTAAAGATAAGTTCGAATTTCTGCAGTATCTTCATCTTAACGCAAAAAGTCTTTTTGTTAAACCACTAATGGAATGTTGCTTGTTATGAAATCGCATGATGTTCAGCCATCCATTGTAAATCTAACTGAAATGGTTGTAAGCGGAAGATATTACGCTATCACTGTCACACTCTTATTTTTGTTCTATGAATTATATATATATATATATATTTTTTTTTTTACAGTAAACAGTGAGGCAAATGCTCGAAGAATTGCTATTGTTGAAAGCTGTTTTGGAAGCTCTGGACAGGTGAGATTTCTTATTACTTGGAAAAGTACTATCAAATATGAGATGTATAGCCCATATCCTTCTGAGGTTGTAGTAGCATTGGGTTTTTGTTCCATACGATTTCCTTTCATATACATTCGAGGTGCTATCAAAATTCTAATTGTAATGGTTCCGAATCATTAAAGATTCCTAGGATCCGAAGAGCGAAGAAGCAGACATTAAATGAATCAAAAATTAATTACTCCACCTAGGCCAGACTAAGAAGGGAGAATTCGATTCGTATAAATAGAGCGACAGCAGAACAGTCGACGGTTTTACAACAGTATCCAGTCAGCAACCTATCTACTACCTTCTTATTACTCTGCCTTAGACCTCAGTCTGTCTCAGGCATCCTAACATTCTCTCGTTACCAAACTTCTGTATAACTGTAAAGTCCTTGCAGTTTGTGTGTTCTATTTATTATACAGTGTTCAGCATATCATCTATTTTATTTCTCATTCCTGAATCCATTCTCTCTCTTTCTCACATCCATTATATTAGTCGAACTGGCCTGTATATTGAACACTTACCTAGTGTAAATATGGCCACCATTACTTTCAAAGTATCCAACTTCCTGTATTCTTAAAGCCATCCCACCGCTGCTGCTTGCCTCGATCCTTTCCAGATGTTCGTTTTCTGGGAATCCTGAGAAATACCATAGCGATTTGGCCTGAATCTCTTCTACTGTATTAAAACGCCGTCCCTTGACCTTCAATTTCATTTTTGTAAAGAGAAAAAAGTCTCATGGGGCTAAATCTGGCTTATAGCGAGAATGCGGGATTACTGTCACGCGGTTTTTGTCCAAGAAGCAGTGTGTGTGGGGGGGGGGCGCCGTCGTGGTGAAGGAGCCAGTTTCTGTTGTGTCTAAGTTCGGATCATTTTCGACTTTCGACGAACGTCTGTGGCATATTTTCCAAGTTTAACGGAAAACTTGATGTTCATACAAGTTTTCTTCCACGTTTTCAGTCACAAGAGCTTCATCCCACGTGGTAGACTATGATCATAGGATCGGGGAATTTACCTCTGGCACCGCGAGTGTATGTTATACAAGGTAGTGAATGGGAGGTGAAGTCTGGTTATATTTTGATAGCACTTCTTAAACTAAGTTTATATTTATCGAGGTTCCTCACAAGTATATATATTTTAATTGAGGTTTTAGTTATTGTACTTGATTTTTATCTTTAAAATTTCACTTCAAGCATTAAACGGTATAATCTATTTTATATACTTTTACAATTATGCTGAATAAATGAATTGTTTCAGCCGCTAGCAGTTCAAGGGAGAGTACTAGTTGGTGAAGGAGTTCTTACAAAAATATGTAGGAAGAAACCTAAAGCTAGACAATTCTTCTTATTCAACGACATTCTTGTATATGGAAACATAATTATTAATAAGAAAAAAGTAAGTTCAAATTTTATCATATCTTATTGTTAGAATGTATATTCATCCTCATGAAATCACTGCCTGATAGCACTGACTTAATTTACATAAATAGTAAGAGACTACATAGAAGTGTATAGCTAGCTCCCAATCATAAGGGATACATTCCAGCACTTTCCTCCATATCCAGTCTCAAAGCTCAAATATTTACACCTCTAGGAGTCGAATCTTAAGTAAGCCCTGGTCTTGACAATAGTACAAAAGATGAAATGCTGTCTTTTGCGACTAAAGCCAGTGAAGTATCCAGTGAATCAACAGTAACCTTAAATAGACCAACCACTCTAGTAGATCTTAGGTTCTTCATAAAGACAATAGACTTTTCTTGTATAGAAACCGCTTCGTTTACCTTTGCCCTACCGATCTATTGTACAAAGGCTGGGAAGTTATCCTTAGCTTATGTTTTGAAATCAAACCCTTAAAAAAGCCTCAGAATGATATGGGGCTGAAAAGAGTAGTAGCTTTGAACATTGTGCTGGCCGCTCTGAACATTCAATTCCATTGTCCCATACCAGGCGAGATTCAATCTAGTATGCTTCAAATGCTTTTGACTGAGTGACTTTCTGAGAAAATGACAACTTTCTTATTCTTCAATGCTTGTTATAAGATCTTCCGCAGTTTAAGTTTGTATAACGACTGGAATTTCTGCTTGGAAAACAGCGGCATACTTTCCAAGGCCGATAAAGATTGGTAACGTGATTAATAATACCTGCTCCATGTAAGCCATGGCAATGTTTATTATTGTCTTAGTAGTGCAGAGACAAGCTAACCTTTGTAAACCATTGAGCCGCATTTGTTGAGACTTGTCCACCAGACCACAACATTAGAACATACCATTAAGACATTTGATACTTTTGTTTCATAAATTAAAGACTTGTTAACATTATTAATGAATTTTTGTGACATCATTTAAGATTTAAATGAATACATTCTTATCAAAAATAGTAAGTATTTTAAGATTTGATTTATCACTGCGTTGCTTTATTTTGTTTCATAATATAATAGAGAGACTTGAAACTCCATTTCTGCAATTTTTCCCCTCCAGTTATAATTTATGTTAACCTTCAAAACTATAGCCGGTGATGTTTACAAAAAGTTATCGCTAGGATTTGGTGTTTAAATTTTAACAAATATAAAAGTGCTGAAGACGTCTGAAACATTATTTGAAGAGTACAAAAACAACATGCATCAATATATTGCAACATGAGAAATAGTGACGTAAAGAGACCTGGCAATATTTGTAACTGTTGGTGTTTAAGCCATCATTTCAAGCCTTTTTTCTAATTAAGATCAATCTGTCAAGTTTGTAAATAAATCCTACTTAGGACCAGGAGTACATTCAAGAAGCAAGTATGCAAGAATTTAATTCGATTGTGTATTTTGGGGCTAAAAATGAAATAAAAGAAGGTAATCTTGTGTAGATTATTTTTGGAATGTATGGAAACAAATATTATTACGTATGAGTTATATATTATATTCTACTCTGTTTATTATAACATGGTAATATTTGAAAACATGTTATGTATAGCTTGATAACTAGTAAAATAATTTTTGGCGGAGCTAAATAGCATCAAATTTAACTGGTGTGTTTACAAAGTTTATATCATAATCAGGTTTCATATGTTAATGTTTGTTTATTAATTAAAAAAAAAAAAAAATCAACTGCCAAATACTCACAACTTTCTATTAAAGCAATTTTTACAGTTTAATGGTCCTTAATATGATGTAGATTCCGTGTGTATTGATGATGTAGAAAACACATATTTCATTGGAATATCAATTTAGAGAGGGTACTCTTCCCGGAACAACATGCAAATAATATGCTAGGCTTATATTATGCATATCAAGTTTGAAGTAAATCTTTAGAGGCCGTTTTGCAGAAAATTGCGAATGGACTGATTTTGAAATGATCTCATAGTGACATCTCAAACAAAAAAAATTAAATTAAAGAAAATTTTTGTTTCCTTTTTTTTTCTTTTATTTCTTATAATATAAATCTTTGCACTCTTTCTTCAGTACAATTAATAATGTGACTCATTCACTAATAAATTTTGCAGAGCTCCTGAAGAAGTGTACCATAACAAAGATTTCTTTTTTCTTAAAAAAAACTCCTCTGGCTATTGCCGTAATAAACATCTCATTATAATTTTACGGCCTAACTGATTTGGAAAACCATATTATAATTTAGTGTATAAATACATAGAGAGGCAGCATGCTAGTTAAACCAAATAAACATGAAACAAAAGTCATTTGTAACCATGTGAGGAAAAAGTTTAGCTAATGGGCCGAATCATAGATGCTTTCTGTGGTTTCATTTTTAAAGTTGTCAAGCTATACGGTCTATCAAACGGTCAGTTAGATTATTTAGAATATCTGAAGAATTAATTTAGTGTTTTTTTCATTTATTGTAAAAATCGAATAAATAGTGTTGTTACTTGTTCTTTCTGCTATTATTTATTTATTTTTTTCTGAGTAATAACCCTATCCAAAAAGCATTTATTGAATATTACCTTCATCTTTATTATTCTCCTTGTTTTGTTAATTGCACTTAAATTCATCCATATTTATGCTATCGTTTACTAAAAACTATCGTATTTTTATCGATCTGATAACTGGAACGCAGTTATTTTCATGATTGGAGACACAGTACATATACATCTTGTTCGTCTGTTAATCTAAACGGGCACCAGCTTGTAGTAGATTAACGAAGCCAAACAAACAAAGGAATTTTATCAGCATACCTTATAAGTTTTCATACCTTATTTGGTTCTTGTGTGCATTTGGAAGTGTTGTTATAGTGCGTTTCGGATAAAACCCTTACTTCGTATCATATCGCAATAAATTCATGTACTTTATTTACTTGCCGGAAGTAAATGCTATTACTGCATGGTTTGACTGCTATTGTACTTTGACAAAACCAATTCTTACAACGAATTAACTTATGTACCTGATGCTCGCATTTTCTTGAACATTTAAATAATTCGGATAAAGTGAATTTAAATCCTTTTATTAAAATAATTTTTTCACAGTATTATTTGAGTCAGTTTCTCTAAAACCATAATATTGTATCAAAATAGTAGTAGTTGGTATTTGGGAAATGATCTGTTTAGGAAGAGAAAAAAATCGTAGCATAGGAAATATATATTTCAGAAATATTTCCTATTGGCATTCTCCAATTCAAAACAGCATGTGTTTTTTGTGTAGTTTACTGGAGTCCCTGAGAGTGAAATTTTCATAATCAAAGGTAAGTGTCAAAATATTGAAGAAAAGAAAACTGTTTTTTTTTTCTTTTGCTTAATTTTAAGAATATTATTTAATAGTTTATAGGATATATATTTTGTTCCTCTCTTGGATAAGCGGTTCAAGGGGATGGGATTATATATGTATGTAATTATGAATATTTCGATTTTTATTATGTAAAACTTTTTTGTTGTAGTATTTGTAAAATTTTATTACAAAATTCTTGTTGAAGAAAACAAAACAAAAAAAAAAGAATTCGAAATAAAATCTATTTTTCACTACAACAATGACTTTGTGGTTTGATTTATTCCATATTGTTTATTCCGTTATAAATAAGTTCACTAAAGATATTATTTTATTTTTTTAAATTAGTCTAGGTGGGGTACAACTATGAGCCGGGTTCATAGGGATTATTACTAAAATTAGTGGTACCAGAAGCAGGAATACACACAAATATATTTTGAATAATTAGTGGCGCGGACCGCTAAGGTATGATGTATTACGTGGTACTTACTGGGTTCCATTCCCGGTTACCGTTGATGCCTGAGTATGAGAAATATCTTCTAAAGAATGTATGTTTGCTTTTCGTTTCCATCCGTACGACACCTAATCAAGAGTTGGGATGTAAGGCCTGTCTAAAAAGTAGGCCATTATTTTATTTTTTTATTTATTACTTTAACAATACACTAGTCAGAAACAAAAGGACACGTATTTATTTTTGTAATTATTATGAATCTATTTTTTACTTTTCTATTATTTACTATATTTATATATATATTATTTACTATATTTATATCTATATATATTTTCTATTTTTACTCTTCTATTAGTGGAAGTATTGCTCTGTATCTGATTTTTTAAATTTAATTTTCAACAAAAATATATATTTTGAGGATTACGAAAAAAGGTTATTAATGAATATTATATGTGTGTGTATAATATATATGTTTCTGTATGATGTATGCGTGTGTGATTTAGAGTGAGAGAGAGATGAATAGGAACCAGATAATAGAATAACTCAAAAACAAAAAATCGTTTGTATTCTTTTTGAGAATCCACGAAGATTTCGCTCAAAGTACATCATCCGGAAGAACAATTTAATTAAATGACTTTTTCAGTGAATGTGCAATATTTTTGAAGACGGGTCCTCCAACCATTTTATGTAAATATGGTATAGGAAAAGGCATGAACAGACATGTAAATGTACTTGTAAGATTCTATCAGAAAATTGAATTTTTAGGGTGATTCTAGACGTTTTATGCTTAAGCTTCTCTCTAAACAGCGATTTTAATATAATAGACGGTTCAACCATATTATATGTATTGCCAAATACAAATAAATATCAGATTATTATTCCCGTAATGAAAATTTTGTGGTCATGACCGGTTTCGGGCGTTTGCCGTCCATCTTCAGGATATTGTTATAAACAGTGATCACAGATAGCACATTGCAATACCAGTTGTACACAGACTTAGTTTCTCCATTCAAGTTTCATTTATTTGTGCTTATAAAATTTATTATTGTTACGTTTGGAACAGTTATAAACATGAGTTTATACGTAATTTAGAGTCTGTATTATCATATAAAGATGTCACATTCTGATGGTACATCCTAAAAGCGCCTAATGGCTACAAAATGAAGAGACTAATCAGAGGAAAAGTTTCTTAAGTTTTCCAGCACAGCGATTCATATAAACAAATAAGTGTTTAACGCAACTTTGTCAGTTTGGTCGCTGCATCTGAAGGTTATTAGGACTAACGACGCGTTTTTCTGGGTACATTGTTTTGTGAATATTCCGTTCTTATTTGTAGTTATATTTTTTTCTCAATCAATCAGTTATCGTTAAGATCGTAGTTATATTTTGAATTAAGTTGCTAATTTGCTTGCACAAGGTCAGATATTATATCACTGCCCACGGAGTTATGTACATTCATTTTCCAATCTCTTTTCTCATTTTATTTTTATGATTATTTTGTTTGTTTATTATATTGTATTTATATTTTGCAGTACAACAAGCAGCATGTGATTCCGTTGGAGGAAGTTAAACTTGAATCTTTAGAGGATGATGGACGTATGTTTTTATTGATTATTATTTTCATTTATTTTACACATACCATTATCTATTTTAGTACAATTTTTTTTAATGTATTATCATTTAGAATTGCGTAATGGCTGGCTAATAAGAACAGCGTCCAAGTCTTTTGCAGTTTATGCAGCAACTTCAACAGAAAAACAAGAATGGATGGCACATATCAATAAGTGCATAGAAGATTTGCTACGTAAAAGTAAGTAATCAATATGAAAAAAATTTTGAAATAAAAAGTAACCTTTGTTCAAAGAGGTGTTGTTGTTAGTATTTTTTTTTAACCTGAGTTTTTGGCATAACTAATTGTAATTAATAAATACACAAATTCCATAATTTACTTTGAGATATTAATCCTTTAAGTAGTCACCAAAATGCTAGTGGTAACATTTGTGGTTACCTTTGGTTAAGACCAAGGTATGATGTCCCATTAAAAGAAATCTGTTGCGAAATAATCATGCTATTTTCGTTTACTGCTATTATAGCACTCTAATTAACAAATTTTATTCGTTAGTTGACCTTAGCTTTACATATAAATATAGGTAGTGCAGATTATTTATATTGGTTTTTGAGTATAATCACTATTTGAATGTATTATATTTGTAATACAGCACTTTTATCAGACCCCCAACAATATTTGTAATGGTAATTTGAAATTAAGACATAGAAGTGATAGTTTTATAAGTATTAAGTTAGTACCTCAAGTTAAAAAAAAAAAAAAAATGGATCAGAGATAGTTAGTGAAAAATCCAAAAATTTCAGATAACTGTTCTGTAAAGTCACCTTTGTGTTCATCAGTTTTCTTCATATTTGTAATTATAACAAAGCTTTTAATGTAACCTAATTTTATATAGATTGTAGAATCATATACTGCATTGAAGTGGCACTTTAAGGATGCAGCTCCACCAAAAATCTCTAAAATAAATTTTTATGAAAAAAAATAATTTTTTTATTTATAATTAAGCAAAACATAAATAAAAAACCTAACTCTTTCTAACAACATAGAAACATAATAGATAATGGAAAAGAATGAATTCAACTAAAATACTGACTAAATTTTGTTTGGTATTTTATCCGTCGTAGCCATGCATGTTTATTTGGTTCCATCGTCAGAGCAAATTCACCAAGTTCGTGTAGAGAGTTCACTTCAACGTAATGTTTTTGTTGAACCAACAAGTGTGAATGTAACAGAAACATTACGTTGAAGTGAACTGTCTACACGAACTTGGTGAATTTGCTCTGACAATAGATGAAAATCCGAAACCGGTCAAGAAATATAAAAAATATGAATGAATGATACAAGAAGATAAAATACCAGATGTTATCCAGCATTGCGGATCCATCCCACACATTCAATAAATTTTGTTCGTATAGATTTGTTATTAAATTTAAAACAAATATGTTCTAGTCAAATATTGTAACAATGTAAAACTTTTTAGGTGGTAAAAAAGCTGCCGAAGTACATGCGGCGGTATGGGTACCAGATTCTGAAGCTAATGTATGTATGCACTGCAAGAGGAATCAGTTTACTGTCCTTAATCGTAGGGTATGTATAAATCAGATTAAGTAGAATGTTTACATAAGAGTCACCAAGCAAGCCTTTATGTTTTTGTTGGTGTGTGATCGATCAGTTTTGGCCTTCGCCTATCTTTCTAAATACATTAAATCACGATCTTTTGAAAATTGAACACGCATTTAATATGTTTTGACCTGAACGTAGTACAAACAAAGCAAAAGACAGGCAATAAGTTCTTAAATTTTTAATTATTAAAGTGAGTAAAGTACTCCAAATATGGTATACCTTTTGTCATCCCAAATTAAAGCTGTTATTTTACTGCAATTTATGTCATATTTATTTATTTATTTTTTAGCACCATTGTCGCAAATGTGGTGATGTTGTTTGCGGACCATGCTCTAATAAAAAGTTTTTACTTCCAAGTCAATCATCTAAACCACTAAGGGTCTGTCTAAATTGCTACGATATTTTATCCAAGGCAAAAGTACAGAACAACTATCAGAATAGTATATCTAGTAAACTTGGTAAGTGTTATTATTTAAATTTCTTTGTATTTTTTCCTCTTATCTATTTGAGTGCTGTATTATATAATTAACATTCAGTTTAAGATTTCAAATTAAAATATCTTACACATTTAAAAACCCAGAATTAATTATTTTTAATATCGTTATTCAGAGTCAAAAGAACGTGCTGGTTCTGCAGAATCCTCTTGTGAAGAAGATTCAGACGACGATGAAGATAGCAACCGACCTGAAACTGCACCTGATCAGGTAACTTTTTTAAAGGTAATCAAATAATAGTAGAGGCTGATAAAAAGTGGTTGGGTCTACTAACAGAGCTCGAAAATATCAGATATTTTTTCCATGATAGTCTGCTTGCATTTTGGAGTTACCGATCGGTTTCTGGCGTTCGCCTATCATCAGCATGTCTTGATAAACAGTGCGACAACATGGACTTGCACAGAGCAAAATTAAGACCGAAACCAGTCGATGACCATATGATGAAGTAGGCTATCATGGAAAAAAATCTGTCGATTAAAAGACTTAATTGATAAAAGGGAAATCTCATCTTTATAGATACTCGCTCCATGTGAATTATTGTGTGTAATGTATTGCTTAAAGTAGGTTCTACACATCAATGCACCAATTGCCGCGCACAGCCTAACCCATCTACAAAATATATACTTGTGTATATAAATTTTTTCCATTTTTGCTTATAACTATGTCAATGGTGTTCTTATTCTTATCTGGCCATCGGGTACTCCAAAGAAGGTAGATGACTTCGGTCACGTTTGCACTTCGGCATCCTAACATAACAATTGGGGGCTCATTGTGTTACCTAATTTCATTAAACATCAGCCCTGTAACATTCATTAATTAATGCTAGGGTATGAGTGCGAGTGGACAACACTAATCCCTGAGGCGACGCCAGAATTCCCGCACTAAACCTTAGGAATCGTTTATGAGCATATTTCTTACCAAAGCAAGAATGTTTTTTGTTCTAACTAATGGTGATGGGCTCAATGTTTTCTGGATAATACCGCGATATTATAGGTCAACTTCTTTGATGTTTTCTCAAAAAGATAACTCTAATTGTTAGTTTACAACGTAGGCGCCAGCACTATTTTATCTTTTATATGTATAGAGGCGGATTTTTGAAGTTTGTTTAATTAATGTTACTTATTTTGCCTTAGTCAACTGTATGTAAAGAAAAGTATCACCATGCCTTGTAAATAGTGGGGTACAGAATAACAAGGGTTTAAATTTGAGGCAAGAAAATGTTTTACATGTATTTATGGCAAAGAATTAGGGAAATAATCTTAAGAGTAAGCTGTTCTTAAAAACCTCTTTCCATTTTTTTTTATACTTTTTCTTCTATATTAGGTTTAACCTTCTTTTTTTTCCAAGCATTGAAAATATATTAATGCAAACGTTGGTTTTATCTTAATTACAGCCGAAATTTTATGGATCATCCAGTGCGGATGTAATAGAAGAACAAGGAACAAAATAGGACAGAGTAAAGGGAAAAGAAATTCTTGAATACTGATTTACATTTACCATGTCAGGTTGGTACTCTTATTTTCTTTTTTTTTTTTATACAATTTTTATGTAGTTGAAAGTAGAAACTCAGAAAAAAGTCGAGATTATTATCGGCTTCCTGGAAAGTAAAAGCATGCAGACTTAGTATTGCTCCAACAATTTCAGAGCATCCATAAACAAGACCAAATGTATATTTTGGATATTTATTCCATTTTTCATAGAAACTTTTGTGTTTGTTTAAGACTTTGAGCTTTTGTGGTAAGAAAATGCACTGATAAAAGGGTATAGAAAGATAGAAATGGTATAGCAAAGATAAAAATAGCCAAGCGCTAAAGGAAAGCGATCGGCAGTCACATATGACTGCCTAATAATATACTTAGATATTAGCGAGAGCTAATAATGTTATCAAAACAATAAATCCAATTAATAGTGAAATGTGTGGAAAATAAATAAATTCAAATCATGAAGGAGAAAAACAGTGGACCTAAGTTTTTAATATGTAAATAATCGCACCAATTGCCGCTTAGGCAAAAAAATAAGAGTGGCACATCAGGATATTGAAGCCTTTTTTATGTATCGACTCCTTTTCCCATAGACTCCCATCATTATATATATATATATATATATATATATAAACGAATTTTATTCCTAATTATCATATTTTCTTTAACTTGCAAATGTTACCAATGTTTTTTAGTTGCCGTTAATTTTTGTTTCAAAAATACAACAAAAATTCGTTGGTTGTTCAAAATGGGTAATCTGTTTGAGGATTAACAGGGGATTAGAGCAGATAATAAAGGTTTCAACCGAAAGAAACACAATTACCATTAGATTAATCAGTTCTTCGCCATTATCTTGATGGAAAACCGCTTCAATCATATTTTCTTTAAAGTTGGCAATTTAACTAAACAATACACTTTTATTTGAAATATTTTGGGGGGAAAAATTGATTTTTGAGATTCTAAGAGATTAGGTTTTCCATTAAATTCCCATTTGATGTATTACCATTAAATACAATTTAACTAAGATTTAAATGTATTGTAAAAGTGCTATTTCCCATATCAGGTGCAGTCAAATCAGATTTTAAGGAGACTATTTTAGATTCCATTAAAAATCCTAACTTCAAGAAAATTAGTCAGTTTACCAAGTAAAAATACCTGTAATGTTAAAATTTGACATGATTTTCAAAAACTAACGAACGATAAATTACTTTTTATTATACTTTATAAAACAAAACCGTTAGCTTATTTATTGTAGACATCCTTTCATCTATTCATTGAAAAAAAATTTCTCCTAGTGTTTTTACTTTCTCTTACTCCTAGTAAGAGGAAGTATTGTAATCGTGTCAAATTATCGATATTGAGTTTTCACGGAAATATCCGTTTTGAGGTCCCCTGTGTCCAAAAAAGTGGTTTTTAGCTAGCAATTGGTCTATGTGTGTGTGTGTGTGTGTGTGTGTATGTGAACAGCATAGCTCAAAAACGAAAAATCGTATAAAGTTCAAACATGATATTACGTGTAGGTATCACCATGGGGTCTGTCGATGCGTTATCTGTCAATATTCCTCAACCGGAAGTACTACTTTACTAGTAGGTTTTTTTTACGTTTTTGCGATTTTCTCAGAAATGGCTCCGACGATTTTCTTTAAACTTGATATCAATTACACATACAATGAGCTACAACTTTTATTTGAAATTTTTTCCAGGAAAATTCATTTAAGGGCACTTCCGGGGGAGGGGTGGGGTTAGGTTTTCATCTTAACTGCTATTTCAGTTTATTAGACAATTCTGTCATCTAAATAATGTTAATTAGAATTAAATATGTTGTTGAAATTCCGAGTTTAAAAAAAATCGGATAACCGGAAGTGCGTGTGTTTTTACAACTTTACTAAATGATTTTTGCATTTTTTCCGATTTTCTTGAAACTTCTATATAAAACTAAAATACAAAGATCTCTAACTTTTTTTATGACATTTCTCTGGAAAAATTCATTTAAGGGCACTTTTTAGGGGAGGGATGGGGTTATATTATTCTCTAAAGTGCTCTCATATTTGATTATACAATTCTATCATCCAAACAAAATTAATTAGAAATAAATAGATGGCCAAAATTCTGAGTTTTAAGAAAATTCGTAAGCCGGAAGTGCGCTTTTACTGAACAGCTTTTTCAGTTTTCGACGACTTTCGTTATATTTGGTCACAAACTATAATTGTCAATTATAATTTTGAGAACAGGAGTAAGAGAAGGTTGTGTGAGTGTTTCACACGATTTTTTTTTTACATAGAATTAACTGTTGCTAAGAAAACTGGTGTGAAACACTCACAAAACTTTCTCTTACTCCAGTTTTCAAAATTGTAATTGAGAAATTTTGTAGTTAGTATACCAAATTTAATGAAATTCGTCGGTGTTTTTCGTGCAGAAAATCACAAAAACTGAAAAAACTGTTCAGTAAAAGCGTTCTTTCGGTTTACCTAATTTTCTTGAAACTCTGAATTTTGGATATCTATTTATTTCTAATTAATTTTGTTTAGATGGTAGAATTGTATAATCAACTATGATCACACTTTAGAGGAAAACCTAACCCGACCCCTCCCCCAAAAGCCCTCTTAAATGAGTTTGCCCGGAGAAAATTGTAAATCCTCGTATGTGTAGTTGATATACCAAGTTGAAAGAAAATCATTGGAGCCGTTTTCGAGAAACTACCAGAAAACTGAAAAATACATTTCTGTAAAAACGCACTTCCAGTCATCCGATTTTTTTCGAACTCGGAATTTCCATAACACATTTAATTCTAATTAATATTATTTAGATAACAGAATTGTATATTAAACTGAAATAACACTTAAGATCTCACCTCTGCCCCAATAATGTTTTCAATGGATTTTTCCAAAGAAATGGTTTAAATAAAAGTTGTAGATTTTTGTATGTGTACTTGATATAATAAGTTTGAAGAAATTCCTCAGAGCCATTTTGGAGAAAATTGGAAAAAAAGTGAAAAGAACTCAGTAGAGGGGTACTTCCGGTTTAGGAATTTTGACAGAGGACCTACTGTTGGGTCCTATGGTGATACCTAAACGGAATATCAAGCTTGAACTTTCTACGATTTGTCTCGTTTTTAAGCTATTCTGTTCACACACACACACACACACACAGACCATTTGCTAAAAACCACTTTTTTTGACTCAGGGAACCGCTAAGCGGATATTTTCGCTGAAAACTCTATCGAAAATTTGGCACTAGATGTAAGAAAAAGTAATAAGATTCGAGAACTTTTCCAATTCTTTTTCAATACTGCTGTGAGTTTTCCTCTTTAGGTGATTGGTATGTATTATGGATGATTATAAAAGTTATGTGTAATGTTATTTTTGTTTCAGTATGTAAACTGGCTACAATATTTGCAACAATATGTGCCTCTAATCATGAAATACATTCAACTATTTATAGTAAATAGGAATATTGTAAATTTTACATATTTAAAGCAATAAATAATTATATATTTAGCAGAACAAACTATGTACAATGTACTTATTCTCTTTACTCATTGTATCTGATTATCTCCATTGGAGAAATTTTCAATATTTCATAGTTTATAAGATTATCTACATATACTACGTATGTATATATAAATATATATATACATAAAATATAATAGTAGTCATATTTAGTATTAATAGTTGTTTATTCCAACATAAATAAATGAGGGATTTTTGAACACATGCGGCATGGACTTTTCGGTAGTTGTTGTTATTTGAATGTTGTTTTATTCTTAAAAAAAAAAAGAAAAAAGAAGTCATTTTTATACAAGTATTTCTTATATTTAATGTTTTTTCCTCCCAAAAAATGTTAATTTTTTTTATATTATTTAAAAAAATATATTTAAATAAATTTGTTTCTTTTGAATAAGAAAAGGTAATATCGTGTATTAATTTTTATACAGATTTCATATCTCTCTGCATTTTACATATTTATATGCATTTTTTTTCTTTTCTTTAATGGAATTTCATAAACAATAATTAAATAAAATGATTTGAGAAATTTGTGAAGTGGATGAGCACTCAAAATTGTTGGTAAAATTAATTTGTGAATGGCCAATCAAAGTTTTTCTCACATTTCTGGTGAAAAAAAATAAAAAAGGCTAGTGAACTAATTGTTAAGAAAATTCCAAAGAGATAAAGGGCAAATTATGAGTCCCATTAATTTTTTGGTTTCATTACTGGCAGTATTTTGTGGGCATAAATTAGTAAAAGTTTTACATTAACATAAGAATAGGCATATTTTAAATGCACTAAAAAAAAAAAAAAAATCCGGCATCACTGCAGTTGTCTCTCTCTTCAAGTATTTTCAAATCTACTGAAAAATGGACATGGGAAATCGGTTAAACTATATAATAGAAACGTGAATTTGTAAATTTTGATAAATTAGTTAGTACAAACAAAAATCTTACACGAAATATTCACATTACTTTTGCTTGCTAACTGTATTTCTCAATTTAATATTGACTAGTTTTGTTCAAACTTAAAAGGTTTACATAAATTGTTCTTCTACACCTTTTTGTGGGAAACAATTTTGACTTTTTGATGAGTATTTTAATGATATCCGGTCTGTAGGACTTTTGTGGATTACTATTAGGCGTTATATTAATAATAAAACTATGAATTGTCCACTTTGCATAGTGTTGATTTATAAGGAAAAAAATCTAAAGTGTTTTTAGGTAATTTTTATCCTAAAAAAAATGTTTAAAAAATTACAAACAAAAATAAAACTTTTTTTTTTTAGTACTTTGTATCAGATTTGTTGAAATTTGGTATTTTACTATAATTCTAGGTGGCTATTCTGAGCAATCCTATAATTTCTTCACTTTAAACAGAAGAATGACCAGCCAAGTGTATATTGTATGTATATATATTTGTGTCAAGATTTACAAAAAAAAAATCAATCTCCCGAATTGATTTCGTTTAAGATTTATGTTCATAACTTAAGAAGTGATTTATCCCTCCACCCTCTTTTGACTTAAGAACCACATTAAACAATTATATCATTAATTTTGTTTTATTGTAAGAAATAAAGATTTTAATGAAATCTGTAAATTCTGTTATAAGATAATGTTAGCCCATCGTAATAACTTTGTCATTACTGGATGCCAGGGCACTATTTTAGTTAAATGATTTCAACAGTTATTTGAAATAATTTATTTCATGACATGTTATGAAATAAATTATTGAAACTAATTACTAATGAAATATAGAAACTTGTCTGATTATTTGAAGTAACAGTCCTTGAAATGAATTATTTGAAAGTTACTTCAAATAACTTGGTTGGAATGATCCCCCCCCTCCCCATGATAATTTGAAAAAATTTTTGCCCATCCCTGACTGTTAGCATAGATAAAAAGACACCGGGCACCATGTAGCTATATGGGCCCAAGTGGGGCTTTGGATAGCGTAGGATTTGGTCCCTTCCCACAGACCGGGCACTGTAAACTCAGCCAACTTACTAAATGCTATTATGAGTTAGTAAAAAAACACACTCTTCAAAAAAGCCTATCTTTTTAAACCCTTTTTATTTCCGGTGAAAACCCAATTTTGAAAATCTGATACGTTTGCAATAATTCGTTTTGAGTTAAGTAAAGATTAAAAGATTATTTCATTAACAAAACCTAACAATTTTTCGTAGTATTGAATAAATAAATCTCTATTTGTAATATATATATAAAAATGAAGACTTCAAAATGCGGTTAAACAGTATTAATAAATTATAAAAGCATAAATTCAGTAATTTTAATAATTTTTGGAGATTTATCATATTATTAGTAAGCAGATTTAAGGGGCGGGCTTAGTGTAGTGGTTATGAGCATGGATGGACTTGTTAACAGGGAGTTCCCCAATTCTAGTTCCACATATAATTGCTAAATTTATATTAGTTCAAAAAATGTTAATAGTAAAGTACGGGCCGGGCTGCCCCTTCCCTCCACCACGACCTAATTTGGTAGTTTGGAAGCCCGCCCCTGAAAAAATAGGTATTACCTTAGTAGGCTGATTTAAAAAAATTAGAGCGTCTTATTAGTGAAGCAAAAAATTATCAAATATTTTATGAGACTTTTTTGAATTTAGAATTTTATCAGTAATTTATTTTTTAAATTTCAGTTGCAAAAGTGGTTGTCAAAACAAAGAGCCATTTAGTATTTTGTAGCAATCATTATTTCAAAAGATTATATTGACTTGATTTGATAGATGAATTCTGGCATATAATTTTTTTTATTTTGGTCACAATCGAGTTTGAAGATGGAATGTTATAGAGGGATAGGCCCTCTCGTTAAACTAAGATTTTTTTAGCTTTTTTTTCCTCCTTAATTTTGGTCACAATTGTGTTTGAAGATGGAATGTTATAGAAAGATAGGTTCTCTCGTTAAACTAGATTTTTAAGCTTCTTTCTTTTTTTTTTCATTTTGATCATAATTGTGTTTGAAGATGGAATTTTATAGAGAAATAAGCCCTCCGTTAAACTCAACACTTCCCATCACATCTTCGGGTAATAAGCTTTGTAGGCTCCTAAGGCAGGGAAATCTAAGTCTGGACTCGAACCCGAGGCCTCCGCGTTTAATTCTGCTCTACCATATTGAAATAATACCGCCTTTTCTCGAATTTAAGAATAAAGCAATTTTAAATAAGTGAAACCTAGTTAGTTGTTGCTTCAGTAATTTATTTCAATGGGAGGCTCTTTTTATCAAAAATGGACAAGAAATTATTGAAAAAAAATTTCTATACTATTTGGTGTAGGCAACCATCATTAATAGTCGGACATAATTGACCAGTGATCACCGAATATCTGGGCGTCGCGAATAAAATCTTTTTCATATTATTTAAGCTTTCACAATTTAAAACAATTTTTCATTGATGTTAAGTGTTTGAGGGCTTTTGTTGTGCAACCAAGTTGTAATTATTGCCATTTTAACCAAATATTTATCGGACATCGCAAATTGAACTGCTGATTTTTTTTGTATGTTAATACTTGATTTTATTTGAGTAATTCATTCATTCAAAAATATGAATTCGAAATAAAATAATTATATGAATTGGTGGTTTGATGCTGAATTTTTTTATGAATTGCTTATGGGTCCGCTGTTTTCAACTGATATATCTTGGGGTTTTCTTTAAATCAGTTTCACATGTTCACCAATAATCAGCGAGGAAGCTCTTTAGAGCTATAGTGTAAACTTTCATGTATTGACTTTTTTTAACAAAAATTGTATTTCCATGTCCCCTTCAGTATTTATATAAACAGGTTTTTTTTTTTTTACTTTAATGTTTAAAATTTAGGGATGGACTCCTTGAAGAAATACAAAAGCCTCGATGAACCAAGCTAAAATGTTTGTTGGCTATTTTTAAGATTTGTTCAAAAACCAGTCTACTTCTATAAAAAAAAAATGGATTAGATTTTATACCGAATTGGCGGCACGTTTGCAATTTTCTTCGGTCATTCATGATATAGGTCAATGTGGAGTGTATTTAAGATTTGCTGTTTTCACTTTACTTGAATAGAAAAGAAGCACTACTTTACTTTGAATCCGCTTATATTACATGTATACATTTTGTGGTTTTCTTAGATAAAAATATTTATTTCTTAAAGCTTTATTTTTATTCTAATAAATTTGCTGATAAAAATCAACTTATAACAAAGGAATAAAAAAAAAAAAATTGTTATTCGTTTGTTTTACTTTGTTATTCTTTAAGGAGGCATATCCAGACATACTTTTCTTTGGTCTAATGTTCAACCCATTTTCCTTGAAACTCTTGTACACAAAAATGTGGATCTAATTTATTCTCAACCACTTCTGAAAATATATCCCTTTTAAGAGTAGCCCCAATTCATTTTTTTGGAAAGCGCTGATACAATCTGGTCGATATGATTTTATATTTCAATTGCTTCAAATATCAGTGAATTAAAAATTTTTTGAAATGAGCATTCTTTATATTTTTAAAATAAATTTTTTAGTAGTTCAAACGCTCAAAGTTTTAGTTTAAACTAAAGTTCAATTATTAAAATACGCTAGGCTCCATGAGTTTTCTTAAATTGAGTTTAGTAATTTGATTCAATATATCTGATGAAGGTGAAATGTATATCCAAATCACTATTAGGAGATCAATTTAAATTGTGATTAATGTTATAAAAAGAATTTCAAACAATGGCTTTGTTTTTAGAACCATTTTCTCCATTTTTTTTTTTTTTATATACAAGAATCGAGTTTTCGCAAATTAAGTGGTGCTATATCTTTTATTATTAGTTTAATTTTGTACTAAATATAACAAAGAAATTGTTGCCACGTTTGAGAGTTCATTCATTTCATTTTTAAAATGTTTATTTTTTTCTTATAAATACAATTCAACTGTGATTTGAACAATTATGTTATTAAATATGTTGTGTAACATGAGTAAATTAAATTACCTTGTTCCGCAGCGCAATCTCCATATCTCCATTATTTTTTGTTTGAAAATAAGGTTACAGAATATATCACGAATTGCTTATTCTTGATAAAATATATAATCTGTGATAATTTAGTATTTTTCCCAATTAAAGAGTTTTGTAAAGTTAATAATTGTACATTTAACAATAAAATATTATATTTACAAAATATAAAAATAAGAATGGATATGTTAAGTGCTTCAATTAAAGTTGAAAATGTGCTTTACTCAAAAAATACTTCGCTGCGCCAAATTGCAGATTATGATATATATATATTTTTTAAGGAATATTGCTTCATTCTAATTAATTTACAATAATAGATGATATTTAACTGATTCTTAGATATATATAAACAATTAAAAACATATAAAACAATTTTAGTTTTACCTCATTTCCTATAGTGATGATCTACAAGTTGATTTGATATGATAAAATCTGTCTCCCAATTTGCAGGAGGGAACCGCTTGCATCTTACAGGACAGGGTAAAATATTTAAATTTTGGGTAAGTACACCATTATTTATTTGCTCTGGACATTGTTCAAAGTCAGGCCGGTCAAGCTGACCGCCTTGTACATCTCCAATATTAAAATTGCTCCCAACACATGCATTATTTGATTTATTACTCACCAATGAAAGCAACAAATATGTACAATTATGGAGTAAGAGTTGAATAAATTGAGCTTAAGAAATTAACTATGTACAAAAGTGTTTATATTCCCATTTAGATTATAAGAAAGTTCTCGTTAGCTTCGCCAATAAGAGTGATCGATGCTTTTTTAACTCTAATATAAAATTCCTCAAACGCAAATTTAAGTTTTTTAAACATATATGATATTTCGTAATTTACCAAAATCTTATTAATATATGTATCAAACAAGACTCAAGGAGATAATAATATAAAAGCAGTAATATTTAGATACATAAATAAATAGTTGCTAGTGAAATAAGCAAAATAATGGTTGGCAAGGGCCAAAGAAAAAACTTTTTCAAAGTTGAGAGAAGGAATTGGCTTAGTGGTAGCGCGTTGGACTCTTACGCGGAGGACCCGGCTTTGAGTCCCTAGTTTTGTTCTTTCTAGGAGCCTCTACAACTCACTGTTAAGTGATGGCAGTGCACTGAAAAGGCTCGCATAAATGACCATTCTTCTCTGAAAAATATTTCGGAAGTGATATCTTAGATCCTGTAAGGGAATTCCTTGTACAATTTTGTATAGCAATTGCAATATATTATGTAACTGTGAGGCTGCACGTAGTTTTTCATGAGAGATTTCATTTCTTGAAGAGTTCCCGCAGAATGCTTCTTTTTCTCAGTCGGCCGATTAAAGATTAATATAAGACTGTATCTATTTTCAAAATGATATCTATGTAGTAGAATAGAACTGCGACTTGAGAATTTTGGCAACAGCCTTTTTTGGCCGCAGATAAACAACAATAAAAATTTATTGACTTTAGTGCAGGCCAATGCAGAGCAGGGTATGATGATTCTAGGATCAGAGGAATCGAAACCATGGCAGGTAGAGAAGTGATTATATTGTTGTCCGGTCGCTGATCCAACTGCCTATATAATATTTGAAATTAAATGCAACAAATTCCGCACAAATACCTTAAAATCAATGTTTTGGTGAAAAATGTTTCAAATAATAAAAATGATACGTTTTAATATCTGAGCAGTTAGCACACCAGGTTAAAAAGAAATAAGACGTTTTCGAGAAATTTCCCAAAAAACAAAAACCCATTTTCTTATAAAGTCGCCCTTTTGGTTAAACGATTTCCATCAAATTTGGAATTATACTAATGCTAGTAATTTATATAATTATTATATAAGTTGTAGAACCATATATTATATTGAAGTGATATTTTAGAGGGAAGTTAACTTTTTTCAGAACCCTGCTATGAATCAATTTTCCAGAGAAAATATTTCATATAAAAGTTATAGGGATTCGTGTTTGTAAATAGTATA
>JAAEAF010007772.1:0-23596 GCA_011037195.1 Triatoma infestans
CTGCATATTCGGGGTATTAATGAGTACAAAGTACGGAAGAGATGTGGAAGAAGTTAAGACCACTTTTAAAATTAGAGTCCAGGGGGTAACCCCATGTTCGCAAACGCAGTTTGCACCTGCTGACTTGAAGATTTGCCATGAGAAGTTAGAGATTTTGGAAAGTAAGATCAAGGCGTTAAACGTATCTTCGTCGAATGGAAAACTTAAGAAGATAGAAACTGGAATGCAGCTTGCTTATAATCGGATAGGCAGAATTAAAGCTAAGGAGAAAGAGGAAGAACAACAAAAAACGGATTTACTAGACAAATGGCATCAATTATGGTTGAAAAGAGACGAAGTGGGGGCAGGAAATTCGATAGGGCCACTGGAAGAAGCTAAGAAGGAATTAAGTGATCATCAGATGCAGCTAGTTGACTTCTCTGGATCTCGTGATAGTGTCATTCCAAGACAAATAGTTCGTTAATTGAAGACCTTCTCTCGAAAGTGTCATTATGACAAGTAAAACCCCAGAAGAAGAAGAATATCGATCGGCTTGCTTCAGGGAACGGTAGCTTTTCTTCGAGACTTTAACGCTAGGTGTCAAGAAAGGCCCCTCTCAACTAGTGATGTAGGTAATGAGTTGGCATCTACAAACAGAATTCAGGAGCCTACAACTGCAGCGAGGTAGTCACAAAGAAGCTAGAAATACCTCCAAAAGATTGGGGAATACAATTCTCTGGTGACGGTAGAGGGCTGAGTGTAAATGCTTTTTTGGAGGCCATAGAAGATTTAAAGAGGAAGATCGGTTTCATTCAGCATACGATTTATTTACTGGAAGAGCACTTATCTGGTTTAAGGCGATAAAACGACAAGTTAACACATGGGTGCAATTAGAAAAGGAAATTAGAGACGAGTTTGAGCCAAACGACTATGAAGAGAGACTATGGGACGAGATAAGGGCAAGAACTCAAGGGGATGATGGACCTATTGGCCTATATATTAGTATTATGCGTAATTATTTTTACAGGCTACCCTCAAAACCGACAGAGGAAGAAATGTTGAAGGTGATCAAAAGGCACCTCAACCCATACTTTTTAGATCGATTAGTGCTGCAGGGGATAAATTCAATCCAAAATTTGCTAGATAAGGGAAGAATAAATGAGTGATTACATAAATGTATGGCATGTCAAGAAGGAGCCCAAGTGTAACGCTACTTACCTGATTTTAAAAGGCATTGACAGAATTTTCACGATTAACTCCAATCCCTTATTCTCAAATACAAATCAATAGGGGTAGATGGTTTACTACTAAAATGGTTACGGTCTTATTTAGTGGGTAGAATTGAGATTGTCAAATGGAACTCTGTACCCCCCTTGGCGCCAGTCTTGGGGGCGTAACAACTTAAATGGTGAGAAACTTTGCACTGCTCAAACCACTCTGTCCATAGTAACTACCTCGTCCACGGTAGCCAGGTCACTAGGTTCTAGCTTCCTCCCACCAACCGCAGACGAAGCAGTGCTTTTTATTTTTATGTTACCCGGGAAATGGGTATTAAGCAAGAGCTGTAATGTCTTCATTTCTCCTCCCGTTAAGGAACCGTCAGGATATCTCAAAGTACCCAACTGACAGTCCTTATCCTTACCAAGAATCCGTACGAGCCTAGATGTATCTTGAGTCGAATTTAGATCCTCGCAAAACGATCTCCAAGAGTTTCTCTTAGCTTTCCTTAAAGCATATTTATATGCTTTTTCAAGACTATTGTAACTATCCCATGTTTCCGAAGAATCGGTTAGGACAGCCTTCCTGTAAGACCGCCAACTTGTCTTCTCAGCTTTTCTAACGAAGATAACCACCAGGGGTTCCTACTACCAGCAACCAACTTGGGAGGACAGGTCTCTTCGAATGAAGACTTAATGTGTTCATGTAGAATACAAGCCTCTCTTTCAAATTCAGTAATATCACCAAAAGCACTTGACTGGTGCTTCATACTCTCTCCTAGAAGTCTAGAATAAGAATTCCAATCCGCCCTTCTGGGGTTCCTATAGGTAGCCATGGTGATTGGATCAATCCCCAGACTAAACCTAATAATCCTGTGATCAGAAATAGAAGCTTCCGAACTTACCCTCCAATCTTTAATCAGTTTACTAATATTCCTAGAAGCAAGAGTAATATAATCCTGGTTACAAAAGTGGGTTCAGAACCCCTATTTACAACATCTTGCTCATACCCATCAAGAAGTCCATGCAGCACGCCCCTAGTATTGATGTCGCTGCTGCCCCAGACAACATGATGTGCATTTGCATCACAACCTATAATTATAGGTATGTTGCTAGATTCCGTAAACCGTACCAAATCTACTAATTTCTGCGGAGGAGAAGAGGGATGATCATAGGGGAAACAGGCCGAGCCACCACCGCATCAAGACATCGGCCACCAATCGCCAGAGCAACCCTCACCGCCACCAGATCCCTATAGCAAAACTGTCTGAGCATCTCTACGGCAAATACATGCTCTATGAGGGTCCCCGCCATCCGCAACAAACAGCCTGCCATTGACCGCACTCAAACCTCCAACCAATCCTTTATAAGCATAGGGTTCTTGGATAAGTGTAAAATATGTATGCAACCCAGCAATAGAGCGGCAAAATTAGCCGTTGCATCTTTGCTATGCTGCAAGTTAACCTGAACCATTTCTACCCTGTCAATCATAGTAATAATTCAACTAATGTAAGAAATGGAACTTCTGACAAACTTGATAGCAGGCAGGAACAAAAATAAATAAATAAACAAATAAATAAATAAATATAAATAAATAAACAAACCAATAAATGTAAATAAATAAATAAAAATAAAAATACCTGCCTTACATATCTCTCCTTTTTCCTTTGACCACGTTTCAGAAATCGCCACAGGAGGACAAGTCCTCCGCGGCTCCTCCTGACACGTTCTCCTCCAGAAGCAAGCCTTCCCTGCCTCTGGATATTTTTCCAGATTCCCACCCATTAGTGCCTCCAGGCCCTGGTCACCCGACTCTGGATGTACAGAGGAATTACCCCCCACCAGCGGTGGCCCCCTCCTCTAAGGGGCCCCCGGCTGACGAATTTAAAATTAAAAACATATAATAATAAAATTAAAAATTCATCTCCAGAGCTCTCCACCCTCCACGGAGCCTCACAATTTGGGACGCTTTGAAGAAGCGCCAGAGCTACCCTAGAGATATAGCGCCCGGGAATTGTGAGCCAAGGCCCACAATACCCGGGAACTCACCCATGCGTTCTTTACGCTAGCCGATTGACCAGAGCTGGTTTAGGCTCTGGCCGCCTGTTTAGTGGAGTCAGGAACCAAAATGGTGTGCCTGCAAGGCACGCTGAGGGAACTTGCCTACAGCGAGAACCTGCGTCCTCAACCACCAGAACTTCCCTTCCCCACGGCGCAGTTATCCACACATGGCAAACCTGTGGGTGGCACCAGCACGTGCCACTGGCGTGTAGGAATGTAATTGTGTAGGTATCCGATGTTAAGGCGTTTAGGTGTAAGTGATGCAGCATGAACCCCCACAGAGGCTCCGCAGCAAAAAAATTCGCTGCAAGAAATTCAGGCCGCACACAAATTATGGCGACCCAAACAGAGAGCAGAAAAGTTTCTACCAACTCACACTCCTGACGGGCACCGCTGCACTTGTTAGTCTGTAATTGTAGCTGAGGTACGTGGGAGTGCTAAGTTCCCAAATAGCCCGAAGGCTACCCTCTGCGTTCGCTCACCAGCTTGGCCATCCACGCTTCCACAAAAGTGGAGCGCAGATGTTTCCAGAGCCGCGACGAGGACGCGCTGGTTGGACTTGAATGAGGTTCTGCGACAGAATATCCGTCTCTAGAAACATAGGGAAGTTTCACCCTATGTGAGTAAAAATTCTCCCTCAAACCATTTGGCTCCAATCGGGTTAGTAAGAGCCCTCACCTTAAAATTATCAGAAATAAAAAAGATTGGTGTTATGCTGGTAACCTGTGGAAGGTATGAGTTTGGAGAGAGAATGTTTTTTGGTTATGTATTCTTCTTAATAAAACGGAGATGTGTTTATTTTTTGAGACATTTCGAACTATTGATTTATTATATATTTTATTATTGATATTTGGAACTATTTTATGTCAGTTGGAGTTTGTCTTTCTCTTGAATTTTGTTTGTTTCAATAAATGCTCAGTTGTGTTCGAAAAGGTTATAGTGAGTTTTTAAGTATATGAAATTAGCCCGAAATATCTTTTGCCACCTCTTATTTTTAAACACCCTGAAGACGCACTTACTCCGACTCACTTTGGTGTGGATGACAACAATAACTGTAAATAAACCGTTAAATAATCCATTGTGATTCCAGAGAAATCTACCAGCTGTGTCACCATTTGGGGGATTAAACATCACAAGAAGACATGGAAGTATCACTAGGGAAGATATCGCCAAGGTAAGTTTGACCAATTTTATTCAACCTATCTATTGTATGTTCTATTTAATTAAACGTAATGTTAACATATAGGAAACTGAATCTCTTCTAGAGAAAAGTGCTTCAATAATAGCTGCACTTGATATAGAAAAAAAAAAACATAAAAAAGGTCGGCCGAGGCGCCTCATCCAAAGCAGGTCTGGAGTAAGTATATTTACGATGGTTGTTTTTTCGATCGAAATTCTTGGACTTAACTACCAACAGGCAAACTTTAGCTTCCTAACAAACACATACAAGCTTACATATTTAGTACATTTTAACACCCAGAAAACAAACATTTCCTTGTATAAACAACATTGATACCAACAGAAGACACGGTAAATCCTCTAGGCCGCTGTGAACTTGGTAAAATATTTCGCGATGTCAATAGGCTTCTTCCTATGTGGAAAACAGCCTTCCATTCCAAAAATACGAACTGCTCTTATGCCAGTGTGGGTAATTGAGTTTTTTGTTTTGCAATTTTGCAATAAATAATGTGTTAATTATTAAACTATAAATATGAGAGAATTAGTACTATTAATTAAAGCGAGAAACGCAATAAGTCGCCAATATTAATGACATCTAGCGAATACTCTACAGTCTACAAAAAAAAAAAATATTTACGCATATCTCTTTCCTCTTATTTCAGTGCATCCTCCTTACCACACTACCCCCTTCCCCGACCTCCTTCTTAGGGGTCACGATAATCACCATTACAGGACACGCGTAAACCAATCAAAAGGGTTGCAGAAAAAAATTAATACTCAACACTTAGACTCAACTCATTAATTGAATATGTGGATGTGCCCACAATGCTGGACAATATCTTGGATTTTATCCACCGTAGCATGTACGTTTTGTTATTCCTAACCGGTTTCGGATTTTCATCCATCGTCAGAGTAATGTTATCAAATTCGTGTAGGAAGCTGACTTCAACTTAGTGTTTTCGTTACCATTACACTTGTTGATATGCATGAGAGGTTATAAAGGGGCCCATACATTATCAAACAAATTGCGCAACATAGCGTTGTGCAACGACGTAATCGATACACTTGGATAATGTTTGTTCACAGTAGTAGTTATACCTCTGTACGGTTAACATCTCTAACAAACATAGTGCGCACTACTGCATTTATTTAACTAAAACTTATAAATCGGTTTTAAATTAAAGTTTATTTTCAGTTTATTTCAATTCCTTTGTGTAATAATAAGAAAGTGTTAAATTTTATTGCTGCGGATTCTGAATGAAATATGGTTGAAACAGGTAAGGATAGAAGAGTGGAGTAATCAAATAGTTGTACCCTTATTAAAGCCAGGAAAAGATGCGGAGAAATATGAATCCTACAGACCAATAGCATTATCTTCATGCGTAGGAAAAACATTTGAGAGGCTCATAAAGACTAGATTGGAGTGGTGGATTGAATCAGAAAGTAAACTTCCTACATACCAACACGGTTTCAGGAAAAAGCGCAGTACACTGGATTCTCTCACTAACTTTGTAATGGACGCTTACAGAAGCTTTACGGATGGCAAGTTCATGGTCGCTGCGAACCTTGACCTATCTAATGCGTATAACCAAGTCCACATTCCCATACTCATAAACAGGATGATCTCCATTGGTGTGCCTTCCAGGATTGTTCACCATGTGTGCAACTTCCTCTCATCGCGCACCATAAAGGTAAAATTCAATGAGAAATTTTATGGTCCTCGACAAACTCACGTGGGACTTCCACAAGGAGCTGTATTGTCCCCACTATTATTCAATGTTTATACAGCGGACATCGGTGAATACTTAGGACCGGAAATATTTATCTCTCAATTCGCCGACGACGTAATATTGTATTGCAACGATAAGATACTGGAGGAAGCAATAAACAAGTTGAACAGCGCCATGAACATATTTAGCGACTGGTGCATTAATAAGGGTCTATAGCTATCTGAAGAGAAGAGCAGCATTACTATCTTCACTCGAAGAAGGAGGTGTAACCTACAGTCACCAGTGAAAATTGGAAGACTCCAATTACGAATAGAGCCCGTAATGAGGACATTGGGTATGTTCCTCGATGGGAAACTACTCTGGAGTCAGCACATTAAGTATATAACAAATAAGTGTGAACAGTGTATTAATATATTAAGGTACATTAATCACCTGAACTATGGGGCAGATGTTACAATTTCTTTAATGGTTTATAAACAGATTATTTTATCTAGACTGGATTATGGGTGCTTCCTATATGGAGATGCGGCCGCCACTCACCTAAAACAAATTGACACATTGCAATACAAAGCCTTGAGAGCATGTCTGGGCGCCCTGAGGTCCACCCCAACTAATGCACTCTTAGCGGAAGCCAAGCAACAACCTCTGGCAATAAGAAGGAAGTTGTTGGCTGCACGCTTTATTACTGAAAGGTTTTATATTAAAGGCCAACCTTGCATTCAAAGGATTAGCAGAATGACTCCCCGTGTATTTACAGATAAGTTCTGGCACAAGAAGGCAGTCCCCATTTTAATAGACCAATTCAGCAACCTGTCACACTTCTCATTAGAAATAAAACGCTATAAATTATTGCCAATTTTCAGCTTTGATATCCTATGCTCAATGAAAAACCTGGATAATATACATCCAGATTTTTTCCAGTACAGAGAAAACACTTCAGATGCGGTTAATAATGCATTGTTTATTGACAAGTTACAGCGCCACTTCCCCGACGGCTATCAGTTGTTCACAGATGGTTCTAAGAATCAGGACGGTGTCGGATGTGCAATCTTCGACATGCACACTAACACCACTTTACAGTTTAAACTAAATAATCATGCATCTATATTCACAGCCGAACTATTTGCGATGTTCCATTGTCTACAGTATGTTGATACAATAGACCAATCACTGGTATTAATACTTTCTGACAGTAAAAGTGTCCTTCAGAAATTAAAAAACCCCGTTAATAATGCAATTTCACTTATTTTAGAAACAGTGCACTTGTTGAATAATATTTTACATAAAGGAAAATTAGTTCATTTAATCTGGGTTAAAGGGCATACTGGGCTGAGAGGAAATGTAATTGTGGATGAAAGAGCCAAGCATGCGATCACATTGCGAGACACATCACCACACTCACTTTTAGTTGCTGATATAAAGAATTATGCTAAAGCCAGGAGCTATACCGAATGGGAGAGGGTGTATGGCTTGTCAAAGCAAATAAAAGGCCAGTTTTATACAGCCATTCAAACTGGTATCCCCAGAACGCCTTGGTTCGCCAAATATACTAACGCCAATAGAAAATTTCAAAGTACAATAATCAGGTTGAGATTTAACCACAATTATTCACCACATCACCTGGCCAGAATTGGTGTAAACATTGATCAAAATTGTTCCTGTTCCTCTGAAAGTATTGCAGATTCCAATCACATAGTCCTGATTGTAACAAAAACCCTAAAGGTAGGGACCGGTTGTGGAAGGCTGTTCTCAGGACTGGCTGTCCCCTGCCCGCTAACTTGAACACCATACTAACATATGATGATGGCAATATTTATACAGAAATCTTTGAATTTATACGAAGCAATGGTCTAACATTATGGGAAAAAAAAAAAACAATAAGAAAAATATTAACTGATAACTCAAACTATTAAACCTGCAAATCCAATTAGCGATTAAAACTAATAAACCAAAAGAAAAAATATTAACTACCTAAATAAATAAATTATTCAAACTATTAAATCTGTAAACACAGTAAAAGTATAGTAAATTGTACTACAACCATCCCCAACACACAATACACGCCCTTCCTAAACCTATTTCATTGGTAAATCACTTTGAAAATGGCTAATTTGCTCCGTACAAGAGGCCAAAAAAAAAAAAATGTTTGTTCAAACTTTAGTAAAAAAATCTATATCCGAAATGTACCACAGACTTGGCTCATATCAGCTCTACACGGATACTGACCAACTGAAAACTATTGCGCAATGTAACACAACTCGTACATACACTGCACTACGCGTTGCACAAAAAGTTTCAAACAAGTTTGAAATCCTGTTGCGCAATTTGTTTGATAATGTATGTGCCCCTTGGTACCACACACTTGATATGCGGGGGATATACTTATAACCTTATAACCTCCCCTGCATATCAACAAGAGCAGTAATAACGAAAAGATGAAGTCCTGCCTACACGATGATACTATACTCTGACGATGAATGAAGATCCGAAACCGGTTAGGAACAGCAAATCCATGCATGCTACAACGGATAAAATCCCAGATGACAACTCATTAATGTCCAACAACGGGTGAACTCAAATGTGAAAAAATAGTTCTTTCCATGGTGATTCACAAATAATTGCTTCTTTTAATTGTAGAGATCCTCGGCGATTATGTCAACGATTACTACTGACGTTACAGAAAGTTCGTCGGCGTCGGCACATAGCGATAAAGTGAGTTTATATTTATTGTTTCCATTTTTGTTCAAATATTTTGCATCAGTGAATAATATTTTCCCTTTAAACCACTTATGGAGTCATTAAAAATTTTGTTGGATTAATTGAAAAAGTCATTAAAAAACTTTAAAGAGAATTCCATTTAATTTTTTAATATTGCTATTTACAGTATTATGAGACGGCAAGTTACAGGATCACTCACAAAGTAGATGAACTCTAATTTTAATTTCAAGTTGAGCTTATTTTTTGTTTATTACAATTTAGGATAAAGAAACGATTTCAGATGTGGAAAAGTCTTTGAAGACTAGAAGCAAAAGATATAAAAAACGAGTGAAAGTTTTGCCAACTATGAGAGACCAAAATGTGAAAAAGAATATTTCTGGTGAAGGGAAGAGTGCAACAGAATTAGTAGATAAACCAAAGAGTAAAAGTAAATCCATTGCGAAAGTGAGTGCCATTATAAGGTTTACAAATAAAATTACAATTCCACAAACTGTTTTTATCTTGTGATTACATTGTTCTAGAAATCATCTGCATCATCCGCTTTATCCAGAGGTATGACGGAAGCAAGTGAATGTCCCTTCACCGACAGTGTAAATATTTTATCTTTAGATTTAACCTTGCTGAGTAATTGAAATTACAGGAAAGATTGAGTTGTTTATATTGAGCCGGCTAACACGATTAATATTAGAATTTATTTGTAAACATATTTTTAATTGACAGATCTCTTTATCGAAAAATGTTGACTGTAATCATAACTTGCACTTATGTTGACAATTATTTGCTGTTCTGTTTTCCAGTCACCGGAATATCAAGAGTATATGAAAGAAATAAAACTAATGCAGGAACAAGATAGTGAAATTAAAGAGGTTTTGGTAAGAAATCGTCATCACTAGTGTGTTCTAGATTAGCTTAATAAATTGAAACAAAACAAAGAATATATTTTTTCTAACTGTATATGTCAGTTATTTTTTTTTTTTTAACAGAAAGCTATAATAATCAAGAACTCGTACATTTATTAGCATTCTAACAATTTCCAGAATAAATCTCCTTTGAAAGTTATATGTTCAGTAATTGTGTTTACATCATTTTCTCTTTTCTGTATTAAAATGAAATTGTTCATTCTACAGCAAAAATATGCTTTGGAACCAGAGATTACTCCTAGTCAGATTCCAGTGCCAACCACATCAAATGTAAACCAACGCAAAGATTACAAAGCTCCGCCTGACATTAACTGGGTAATTCATCAACCTAATTTTAATATTCTTTTTAATTTATGTGTATAAGTTTGGGAGTCTCTTGCTTTTGAAAATTCAAATGAACTTAATTTTCATTAATTCAGGCACTTTGGACTTTATTTTAGATTGAAGCTGACCCTATGACCAGAGTCATGCCTTTAGGATTACACATTACTACAGAAAGCGATACAATAAATGGTAGGTATTGAATTAAAGTCCGTAATAATGGTTTTCAAATAGATTTCGCAGCAAACCAATGAAAACTGATATTCAGCGGTGATTATTGGCATTATAGAGTTAAAGTGTATCCAAAAAAAAAGAAAAAAAGTGGTCTAATAGTGTTCACGAATAAGCTAGTTTCATCAGAAAATAATTGGAAAGTTTTGAAGATTTAACTCAGAAATTATTAGAAAAAGCACTGAACCCTTTTATCGCTGTCTCCCTTGAGCTAGTTCTATAAGGCGGAATTTTCTACTTTTTGTGAAAAATAAAATTGTTGAAGGAATTGGGAAATTGCGGCCAGGTTAATATTGTGTTGTTATTAATAGTGAATCTTACTCGGTGGCAATATCATGACCGATGAGGGTCTCCTGAGGTGCGCTTGTTGCGTTAGTTACTCCCCACCTTGGCCATACTAGGAAGGAAGAGTTCGAATCATATAAATATAGTTCGTATATATTTCTCTCGCTCCCAACCTTCTGACTTAACTGTAAGGTCCTTTGCGGTTACTGTTAAGCTTATCATCAAGTTTATTTCTCATTCCTAAATTCATTCTCTGTAATTCTCTTTTCTACTTTACGAAGTCTAAACAAGCTGCCAAGAAGAAAGCAACCAGTCATGCATTTAAGTGCCTTATTGTGAGCTTACAAACAACTCTTAAAGAGTTATTGAACCTGTTTGTAACAAGTAGACCCACTCTCTTTCAAAATTAATTCCAGTCCAAAGAGTCCTTCACCATGCTCTTGCTATACCAGCTATTGTCATTAGAACAAACAACAGTTCTAATCATCCTTCAGGCGGCTCACATTAACTAATGCTCCAATTTCTGCATGACGCGACCAGCATTATCACTCTTTGCTCATAAAGATAGGAACACTAATGTGGTCGGAACTGCTCCCAAATCCCTCTTTGAAGTAAGTGTATTATAATAAATCATAATCTTCTATTTTCAAAAGCCTTCATGATTTCCATTCTCCAGTTAAGGCGATGTTCCTTTGTTTCTTCATCAGGTTCTGCGACCTCAATCAAAAATTCGAAGTTATTTATAGCAAATATTCACTGAAGTCCCAAATTATCGTTTATAAATACTGTCACATCATCGATTTAACCCATTAAAATGTTTCATTAAACCTCCATTAATTCATTGCTTCCTTTTTTTTAAGATTTGCTTGTAAAAATTTAGTACCTGTATTTTTCCTTATGAAAGAAGAAGCATTATTTGAGTTATTTACGTCATTAATTATAAAACTGACATGTTAAATAAATTGGAACACCAGCTTAAGTATTAGCCATATAAGCTTTTGAAATGAGCGACATGAATTTGATTCCCTTGTTGATTAAACATCTTGACCCCGTACGTGAATAAAAGTGGGCGTATAGTTAGTTGCGGTGTGGTTGCGACAATCAGATATACAGCGTTGAAAACCACAACTCTGGTCACATGCTTCCGTCTGACAGATTCTGAGTCCTTTATGAACTGTTGAGCCATAAGTTACATAGCTTATTATATGAAGATAGATTATTATTCTATAAATATTATTTCTTCTAACTGAGTTTACATTTGTACATTTACATCACCGGCAAAAAATTCTGGCCACTTAACAAATTACATTTAATAAATAATATAATATTGTCATATCTGTTTTCACCAGTTATTTTGTTTTGGCAATTAATAGTTAATATTTTTAGAGTAAATTGGATTTGGTGCATTACTTGTGGGATTAAAAAAATTAAAAATGTTTACTAGATTTGTTTTCATTTATTAACAATTTGTTTTTATTCAATTCGAATTGATTTTATTTGCTTTAACTTCACTTTAGTTTGTCCCTTGACTAAGAAAATTAAAATTAAACATTCTAATTTTAAAATGCCTCTTAGTGCCGAGGATGTCACACGTGCCATAGCACTTGTTGATGACGCCCACTCCATCAGATACGCAGCCATTGCAGTTGGTGTTCCCTATCAAACTCTGCGAGATGCAGATTTGCTTTAAGGACTCGAGACGGCCGGGAATGAGTATGGAGGGGAAGAGGTGAGAGATTTGCACAATGCAATTTTGTTCTCACTAGGCCTTTCCAAAGAGGCTCTCTGATGGTTTGGGCAAGTATCAGTTTACAAAGTATAATGATCGATCGAGGAAGTTCCGTGACTGCTGTTCGGTATTTAGCGGATATACTGCAAGTACACGTGGCCCCTATCATGCCGGAGGTAGGTGAGAAGTTTGTGCTAATGCATGATAACGCTAGTCCAAATATAACGCACATAGTCAGGCCTTTCTTAATAACCATAATATTGACTTCCTAAACTGGCCTTCCTGTTCCCCTGACTTAAATCCCATAGAGCATCAGTGGAATGCTTGGAAGACGGATAAGAGATCGGAGAGTCCTCTCTGGTCACTTCAGGAGCTAGAAAAGGCAATTTAAGACGAATGGGTCTAATCTCACAAAACGAAATTTTCCGCTTGATTCAGAGCATGCCGAGACACCTGAAAGTTGTGATAAAGGCAAGAGGAGGTAATACTTGGTATTAAGCACCATCCCACTAAAAAATAATGTAAAATTTAAAAAAAAAAACGATAAATAACATTTTCCAGATTCACTTTTTTATTAATTAATATTTTAAATTTCCTATATAATCCTATTTGTTTTATTTTGAAAATTAGTTTACATGTAAACGTTATGAACGATAAAAATTATTAAAAAATTGAAAACTACACATAGAAATAGTAAATTTTTCAAGTGGCCGGAATTTTTTTGCCGATGAGTGTATAGATATTTTTTGATAGTAATATATCACATTGGCGCTAATGGCCAAGGCAGTCGATGCGCAAAAAAAAAAAAATGCATATATATGGTAAAAATGTATTTTGCTTTTCCTTATTTCAAAATGATTCTTGTTTTATATATCCTTGCATTAAAACAGTAATTTTAATTTGTGCAAATATTTGCACAATTTTTTGATAATAGGAGTTAAGCATGCAGCTATTTGTGCTGCAGATTATATAGACAAGTACCTTGTTGTCAATGTTAGAACCGAAGACCAGATATTTTCATTTGCAACAAGATTTGCCTATGAGGATACATGGAGCGCTGGAAAGATTGCAGAGGCAATTGACCAGGTAATAATATAAAAACGTAAATTGTTATCCTAAACTGTCAAATAGTAAACCTTCTCAATCGTACAATAATTAGAACTCTTGTGCAATTTGCCATTATTTTTCTTTCTGGACATTAAGGCGGATTGTCTTTCTGAGCTAACGCTAGGCTAAACCCAAGTTGTTGCACATACGCGCACAGCACCGTAAGCATATATTTAATGTGCATATGTGCTGGATACACGGTGTAAGTGTCGAGTTTGAATAGCTGCAGAGACAAAAGCCATGTAGAGGCTATGAGGAGAGGTAATTAAGTATCCAGACGTGATACCCTTATATTGGATAACGTCTGGTACACTGCTAGAATTAACAAGACTCAATTAAGCGAAAAGTATTTTAGAATGAAAGAATGTAAATTAGACTAATTCCTCACAGAATCGCTGCAAGGGTTTTTAAGTAATTATATTTAAGTATTTGTATTTATTTTTTCAGTTTGGCAAAAAACCCCAATTTATGGTGTGTAAGGATAAAGATGCTAATACTTTAGGTGATAAATTCTCAATAAAACATGGGATCGTGTTGAGGCCGGGATATAAATCGCCTTGCTTTCTAGATGACACAGGTATGGCTTAAATATGTTTCTAAATTCTTTATGATTAACAGAAATCGATTAGTTCCTCAAATGTCACATAAGATGTTCTCACCGGTAGTTCTATGATTGCAATGTTAATCCCAAACTTATTTAATTAAAGAGTAAATTAAATGAAAAGTATTTCGTAATGAAAGAATGTAAATTAGACTAATTCCTCACAGATCCGCTGAAAGAGTTTTTAAGTAGAAGGATGGATATCTATCATACTGTTCATAACATGTCTGCTTTTTAGACGAAGTTACTTTAAGTAACAAATTTTTATCTTTCATTATCGTTCTTTGATTTTCATTAAAATCGCAGGAAATTTAATCACACAACGCGGTCCATACTAGTTCTTAATCAGCTGTGCAAACAGGTATAATTGTTTATAAATTTAACCAAAATTTAAGCTTTAGAATATTTACAATACAGGAAAAGTAGGGATCTTTTACTGAAACAGTGGGGAGGCCGACACGATAATAACACATTAGGTATATTCTCTTACACAACGGGTAGTTATGGTTAGAGTACTTTAAAGATGTGCGAGTTTCCTTCTCGGATAGAGCCTTTTGTAGGCATCTTAACTTTTCTTCTTGCAACACTATTCTTCCAATTGTCCAAAAACTAGGACTCAGCTAATATTACTCCAATCTTGGTTCTAGTAGCATTAATGTATACACTCAAGTCACACAAAAAAAAGAAAAAAAAAGGAAGAAGTCGTAGAAAGGTCATGGACCCATTTCTTTCGATCTCAATTCTATGCAATCGGTTTCTTATAGCTACAAAGCTGAGGGATAACTTATTACAAGTTCGGAACGTGACCGCGATCTCTGAAAAAGTGTTCGAAGACAATTGCGAGAGATAGTTCCAACATCAGGGTCACTACTAACCACGAATCTTCGTGTAATTAGGTTAGACTGTCGAGCAATATGGTTCTCATTACAGATGAAGTAAGTTCTCTTCACAGGGAAATCACGATTTGGTCCGTATTCTTCAGACGGTAGAATTCGTGTGTGGAGAAGGCACGGATAGCGCTTCATTCATTGTAGTACTTTTCAACGAGATAATTATGGTGTGGGGTGGGATAAGTTTGGTCTCGGCCTTCACCGAGTTAATTGTTGTTGTAAATGGTGTAATGTGTTGTGGAAAATGGCGCAATGAACGTTGCGTACATTGAAGGAGTTCTCTAGAGGCAGTCATACCGTTTGCTATATTTATCGAGGACAGTTCATGATAATCCAGACGATACACTGCTAGAGTTGTCATCCGCTTCTTTGAGGTATAATATGATTGATTGGCCTGCACGTACTCCGGATATGAATCCTATAGAACATCTATGGTTCATGCTCAAGAGGCGTATTAGAGCTCTGATCAGCCTATAACTACTTTGCAACAGCTCCGCAAGCCCTACAAGAAGGATGGGATGTCGTTCGACAATAGAGCATTCAAAACCTGATTACATCGATGCCCCGCCTTATCAGAGCGCTTATTATTGCCCGAGGAGGCAATACCGAGTACTAGGAGGTGAGAAAAATTAAAAAAATTATCAACATTTTTTTAATTTTTTTCATTCTTTATCATTTTTATTTTTTTTTTTATTTTTTACATAAATCCAAATCAGAGATTAGTATAAAAAAATTAACACCAATATATTTAGCTACGGAATTGAATTATTAAAAATACATAGTTGCAAAAATGTTATTTATTAAGGAAAAACCTGTATCCCATTTTTGAGTAGCTAAGTAATTTACATGATTTGTATTTTAGATGGTGCAAGATATACAAGACCCATTGTTCTAATTTTAAATGTAGAAATATCGAATTTTAAAAATTTAAAAAAAATTATAGCAGATGTTAAAAAAACTGACAGAGAGTTAATATTAATAGCCAGATCGCTCACACTAAATGTCCTCCGTCAAATACACAGTCATAATTTGTGAGTATTTACAAGAAATACACTTTAGTACAATTTTATGTCCAATAGGGAATCTCTATAGAGATTCATTTATTATAGTCTTTTTATAAGACTCCCATTTCACGGCTCGATTTTGTAACACACGTATTTGCTCATGAGAAGGGCACTATCAAATATAAGGAAAGAAGTAATGACGAAGGAATGTGTATCAGGAGACGGTTTAGCTGCAATGCCAAATTCATCCGACTTAGACGATTAATAGTGGTTTTCTTGTGTTTCGGGTCGTCTATGAAGTTAATAATGTTTAAGAGTGAGTGTTTGGGTTTGTGTTTTGGTGATGAGTTAGAATTTGCATATATAGGAAGGTAAACCAAAGTTGAGTTATACACATCAACTATTTCTGCGGTCTCTATATGTATTGAATGAGCGCTGGGTGCATCAGCGTTAGTACTGTTCGTTTGTTAGGCTGAGATCAAGAATCCAGAAAAATTGCCGTCAGCTAAGTTGGACTGGCCACCAACGAATTTTTAGGAGATTTTTTGTATATCGTTAGTGCCGCGTTTGTGCCGGCGATCTGCAAATTTTCAGCGTTTGTGCCGCAGAATTAGCATAGTTATTACAGAAAGAATGTGGCCAGCCCAACTTGACGTCAAGTTAGACTGGCCACCAATTTCTATTTGACTTTTGAAAATTCATTTTTAGCAATCATTAGTGCTGCGTTTGTACCGGCGATTCACCAAATTTCAACGTTTGTACCGTAAAATTAAAAAAGTTAAACAAATAAAGTGGCCAGTTCAACTTGACGTCAACTTGGACTGGCCACAAACTTTGTTTTCACTTTATTAAATTTTCTCTTTGCCAATCGTTAGTGCCGCGTTTGTCCGGCGATATACCAAATTTCAGCGTTTATGCGTAAAATTGACAAAGATATTAAGAAAAACTGTTCGTCGTACTTGAGGACCTAAGGCCATGGCTGCAGGTATTTGGAAGTACCTGCTCCACTAATCACCAACGGCCCATTTCACGGCCACCAACTAAAATGTACTGGCCACCGAAAATTTATTATCAGATGCAAATTTGATTCAGTGTATGTATGGTTAGCATTCCGTAAAAACATATTTTGGTTTACATTTCCAGTCAAAACTCTTATTAATATGATCAATATTAATCTTTAAGAAAGAGAAGAATATCAAAGTGGAAAGGACAGCTAAATCGTGCAGAACTACCATTTTATTTCTCTGACATATTACAAACTTCTCTTTCCTTAAAGATTAATATTGACTGGAAATGTAAACCAAAATATTTTTTACCGAATGCTAACCATACATACACTGAATCAGATTTACATCTGATAATAAATTGTCAGTAGCTTTGCTCAGCTTAACCGGAAGTTTCAACCAATCATTCAATATTTATTCATGCTTTAGAATGTTCTTAAAAACGAGTCTAACATATTTTTTTGTTTTGTGGAAAAAAAACATTGCTTCAATATAAAGTTCCACTACCTCTATATTAATGGTATTTAATGGATAATGAGTCATTTAAGGTGAGAAAAGCAGAAACAGAAGCCATGTTTCTGTAATTTGTTATTACAGACCTATCAACAGTATAAAAAGTTCTACGCAAATGTTTGTTGATAGATTTTGATATAGAGAAACGGGTATTTCACAAGAATCAGAATGGCAAAGGAAGGGAAAATACTGGCTTCTATCTTTGTAAAACTGTAGTCCAAATGAAACTTGGCTATAAAAACAGTAAAATGCTTGTTATTTTCGAGGACAATAAAAATCGATTTCATAGCGTTAATCATAATCACCTGTGGCTCAAGAACAAAAAAGTGGATTTAGCTAAAAGAGGTAGAAGAAAGAATTTAAAATGAAAGGAGTAAAGCATCAATCGAGATTAGTGGCTAAATATAGCGAAATACTTTACTACAGCAAGATGAGGACGATGTATTATCAAGTTTATCAATAAATTTGTACGAAACCTGATTGATGATATTCTTAATGCAACTGAGGCTTCAATAAACAAATAACATGTTAAAAAAAAATCTTTCTTTTGACAATGTTATTACAAGAAATTCAATGATATCTCTTACATTGATTACGGTAATTTTTAAGATAGAATAACCAAAGCCCTTTGATTAGCCAAAATAAAATTTTAAAAATTAAATCAAAATTTGGTGGCTAGAGAGAGAGGAAGGTTAGGCAAGTAAAAAAAAAATCTAGTGTGAAACGCCCGCACCACTGCAGTAAACAAAATTGTAATTGACAAACCTTCTACAAACTAATAATTTCTTAAATGTTTGTCTCCAGTTTCGTATGCATGAAAGAATCTAAACTTAATAAAATGACTTTTTTGAGAAAAGCCCATAATTCAAATCTTTTTTAAATGAATTTCTCGGAACAAAGATTCAAACAAAAGTGATAGATCTCGATATTCACGGTTAGTATACAAATTTTAATGAAATTCGTTTTTATGGAGAAAACTGTAAAAACTCCGGTATAAACGTATTTCGGATGAACCACTTTTCTTCAAACTCAATATATTAGCAACATATTTAGTCTATTTAAATGAAGATGACACAATTATATATAATAAATTGAAAAAGAACTTGAAAGGAAAATATGACCCCCACCACCATTCCATCAAATTTCCTTAGATAACTTTACCCAAAGAAAAATTTTTAACAAAACCACTTGCAGCGGCGGAAAAAAAAAATTGGAAAACACGAAATGGGGGAGTTATTGATATGTATATGAACCGTGAGCATTTAGAGCCGTGTGCATTTATTTACCTGTCAATTTCGCAAACGACTGCTGAAACATAGTGGTCATTACAAACGAAGCACTAAAGATAGTAAAGATAAAAATTCAAGAAGTTGAATAGAAATTGCTATTTTAGTTGGTGGCCGTGATAAGGACCCTTGGTGGTAGTGTAGCAGCAGTTTAAAATGTTAGCCGCATCCATGTTTGTTATATGATGGCCTTTGGTTTTCAAGTACGACGAACAGTTTTTCGTCAATATCTTTGTCAATTTTACGGCACAAGCGATGAAATTTGGTGAATCGCCGGCACAAACGCGGCACTAACGATTGGCAAAGAGAAAAGTGAAAAAAAAAAAATTGTGGCCAGTCTAACTTGACGCTACTTCTTACCTCCAATAACTTTGTCAATTTTGCAGTACAAACGCTGGAATTTGGTGGATCGCTGGCACAAATGAGGCACTTAAGAAAAAAGTTCGAAAATTTGATTAGAAATCGGTGGCCAGTACATTTTAGTTGGTGGCCGTTGGTGGTTAGTGGAGCAGGTACTTTCAAATATTAGCCGCAGCCATGGCCTTTGGTTCTCAAGTACGACGAACAGTTTTTCGTCAATATCTTTGTCAATTTTACAGCACAAAGTTGAAATTTCGTGAATCGTGGGCACAAATTGCAGCACTAGCGATCGGTAAAAAGAAAAATTGACAAAAGTAAAAATAAAGTTTGTGGCCAGTTCACCTTGACGTTGTTGTACTGGCCACATTATTTGTTTAATATCTTTGTCAATTTTACGGCACAAAGTTGAAATTTGGTGAATCGCCGGCACAAACGCGGCACTAACGATCTCCTAAAAATTCGTTGGTGGCCAGTCCAACTTGACACGTGAAAAATTGGCCAATCCATTTTCCTTGGAAATAATAATATTTTTAAGATTTTTTTCCTACATCCCTTCAGAAATCTTCTTCTTACCATGGCACTGCAGACTGAGACGGTCCATGGACTGCTCAAAACGACTAGATACTTAGACCTTGCGATACACCAAAAGGGCTCTGATTCCGATTCTTCTTATTCTGACCAAACGTTATCCAGCCAGCAAGTCTTAAGACGTCCTTGGGCTGGGTGCTGCTTAAAGATGCCAGAAATGCTTTCGTTACCAATCGACTTTCCTGCATCTGGCAAACATGGCTGTGCAGTTTCAATCTCTGGTCCTTAATGAAAGCAGTAATCGAAGGCTTCCCTTATAGGGCCTACACTTTCCTATTTATTCTTCTTCTCCAAATCTCCGTCTCCCATATAGGCCCATAGATTCCACGGAGTACTTTTCTCTCGAATCTGTCTAATCTTACACATGTACTTTTATTCAGGGTTCAAGTTTCACTAGCATATGTTTCACCCGGATCTTTATTCTTCGCTGACCCCGTCGTTCATCATTACTTTTTTGAATCAGATTACGCCCCATTTTCCGCTGCTATCCTCTTCTTGAATAGTTCTTCCTCGTCTCCAGTATCAAATACAGTAGAACCCAAATAGAGGAAGCTGGAGACTACATCAAATGTAATTTCCCAAGATATAATATGCCGGCGAATTACAAACTTTTCTCCTGTCACCAGTATCTTGAAGAGCTTGAAATGTACAGCCAACGGTTTTCCAGTGTTTTGTTGAGGTTGGTGCTATTTAAATCCACATCCAGCTTTCGCAATTCTTATGCAAGTGGCAGTTGAACAAAAGCGGTGATTTGGATTCCATTGTGTATATCCGTTAAAAATTCCAAAAACCTCTTTGGAAATAATGGATGTAATTAAGAAGCAGATGTTCCAGTTTCTTGCATTATTGTGCATTGTCTAGTGTGAACAGATGACTAATATCTTGCGAAGTGGCCTTTGAACTGCATAGTCTACTTTAGTGTTACCGATAAAGTGTGATATTGCAGGTGAATAAACAATACAGCACAGAAACAGCAGTGCTTGGTGGCATGTAACGTTTTGCTTTATCGCATGCGTAATCATTGATGATATTAAAGCGTGATTGAATAGAACCACTTGATTATTATCGGAGCGATTTTAGCTCAAATTAAAATACGCTTCAATTCTGCTACTGAAGCAAACAATCCATATCGTTATTGATAGAGTTTGGAACGATAGATTAAAAAAATTGGAGCAATATTATTAACATTTACTTTCTAAGTATTCATCTTTTATGTTTATTTTATACTTTACTTTGTTTAATTAAAATAATTTCTTATTACAGGAATAAATTACCCGTACAAAATCGTATTATTCCCGTTTGTTTCTCTAAAGAATTTTTAAATAATAATGCTTTAGTTGAAGATTTTGGACTTATTGTAGGTAATATATTTTGTTAAATTGTTTTATCTCCATTGAATTAGATCTGGTATAAACTTGAAAGATAATATGTGACAACAAAGTGAAAATGGATTTTTACTAAACAAAGCAAAAAAAAAAATCTTTTTCTGAGATAAAAATAAGAGAAAGTAAGAAATACATACATAAAAAATTCCAATAAACAAGAATATTATAAATTAAATAACAAGTTATGTCATCATATACATGAAATAAATAATTATCAAAATAATTATAAACATAAATATAATAATTCTAAATCATTGGTGGCGCACTGGATTAGTAACGCGGAGGTCCCCGGTTCAAATCCAGCAGTGCTACCCTTAGATTTTCTTGCCCTAGGCGTTCCTACAGTTCTCTGTCCGGCGGCAGACGGTGTTGTCTGTAACGGAATACTGTCCAGAGGCACTGAAAAGGCTCCGGGTGCCAATGACCTCAGATACGCGCCTAAATTAAAAAAGGAAAAAATCGAAATACTAATATTTTCGGGTTTTGAAGGGTAGTTTAAGCTCAATAGCATGTGAGTGAAAATCGGTTTATCTAAACCACTGACGGGTTCTCTATTCCGAAGAACTTGCATAAGGCCGCGGAAGGGTGAAAGATCTTATCAAATCACACTAAAGAAAAATTAAGACACATGATTAACACTTTTATTTCTTTGATTTACGTACAGTAATTACGATAAATGAATATAAATTTTGAACAAACTATTAGTAATTTGAAACTTGATCACCTTCTTCAATTAAAAATATGATATTTTTTAAGTAAAAATACATCTTACTTGACTTGCCCAGGGAATTAAAACAAAATATTTATTACATTGACTTGACTGTCAGTATAAACTATGTATTTATCTAGATAGAAAACAAGCGCTCTCAGAGAACAAGCCAGAATTAGATCTGTTAAAATACTGCACAAAATACTACGGTATTTGCATATTTTTCGGAATTAGCATATTTTTTTTAGAAAAATAGCATTAATGTGAAGTATAACCGCAATTGTCAAGTATCTTCTATTGATTACTAATTCTAATTTTAACTATATTAATACTCAATTTACAAATGGTCCTTTAACTCAAAATAATAAGTAATTCAAATTGTCAGCATTTGAAGAAGGATATTTACATTGTTATACTATAATATTTCGCTTATATTTATTAAATTAATTTATTAAAACGAATTCTAAAAATATAGCAAAACATTTTTTCAGATAGCATTAAAGTCATTTCTTCGGATAGCATTTGTAGTAGAACTAATTCCCGGTTATTTTGTATACTTGATAGAATAGATAGCAAAAGTGAAACTGCTCAACTATGTTGAGATGCTAAAAACACAGCATTCTAATCAGTCTGCACGGACATATATATATTTTAATAAAACAGTCAAATATTCAATCAGTGTCAACAAATATAAAAGTAATAAATATTTATATATACTTAAAACAAAAGAAGTATTAGTCGAAAAGAGAAAGAGAGAAAAAAAAATTACATCGTAAGAAAAAGTAAGCTGCCCCATTAAAGCGTCAATAATTACAAATATTACTCTCCGTACATGTGATAATTGATTACTCTTAGGGAATCAATTATGACAGATTTCGCTAGAATTATCACCCTTCTTTTTAGAAGTCCCATGTCATATGTGGTATAGTAAGTACAAAAACAAACCCTGCTTCAAAATTCTTTCTCACCGAACTACTATCTAAATTTCTCCCTATAGAAGGGTATACATTTGTCATAGATTGCTTTTTTCCAGCTGTATATTCATGGCTTGCTCTTTTTCGTTACTCTCGTAAAGGGCAGTGGGATCAGTGATCTAGGACTCCTTGCCACTGTTCTCAAAAGCAATTATGTCGGCGTATCTAGATGTCCCTTCTGTATCCCCCCATATACCTCCTCGAAGCATTTAAAGCCTTTATCTTTTAGCAGGTCCATTATTTCTGTTTTACTCTATGATAGCGCGAGTGATCAAGAGCGTGTTGTATGGGCACGAACCAAGCACATGGGCTGGTGTTTCGGGCGCTCTGCCGCATCAGCGACAGAGAGGTCCAGCATTTCATGAAGATTGGCCGATATTTCCAAGAACTCCTTGGAGTGGTGCATAATTGATGTTTAACTTGATTGCGTTAGGCCATTCTAAACCTGAGAGGATTTCTTTATGATATATAAATTTGTGTACTTCGTATTATATTGGAAATGGCATTCTCCGATTCCCTGCTATTTACGTTTGATCAACTCATCAAACATCTTTCGCGGAGAATCTGTCTCATTTTCCTAATGCTAAACTCTCGTTCCGTAGGATCCGAGTTTAAGTTTAGGCGATTATTGCACTCATTAACTTCTGCCCTTTAATCGAATGCTTTTTGGAATAGTGCATCTCGTACGTCTTCTAATTTTTTGGCGATAGATCAATGCTATAAGGGTGCTTCCCATTGGTAGCGGAGCAAGCCTAGTCCTCTTCATCGGCGTGGAGATTGATGTGTTGGCTGGAAGCCCGAACAT
>JAAEAF010007773.1:0-38867 GCA_011037195.1 Triatoma infestans
ATGCATTCCAGTCTTTATCCACTACACTAGATATCTAACATTCCTCAGAAACACTATAAAATCAATTTTTTTGAAAAAATTTTATCAAGTGACACTAACAGTTTTGAATAAATGCTGTTGGCACCAATTTAAAGAAAATCGAAGGAGCACTTTTCTAGAAAAGTTCCGAAAATCTCAGAATCTATTCTGTAAAGTTGCTGTTTCGGTTAACCGATATTCTACAAAATTGCAACGGAGTTGTAGCAATACATATAATATTTTTACCCACTCTTAGTGTTAGTAAGAGAAAGTATTGTAATCGTGTCAATTTTTCACCAGAAATATCCTTTTTGAGGTCCCCTGAGTCCAAAAAAGTAGTTTTTAGCATAGCTCAAAAACGAAAAATGACAGAAAGTTCAAACTTGATATTCCTTTTAAGTAACACTATAGAATGCACCAATACGTTTTCTGTCAAAACTCCTCAACCGAAAATACCTCTTTTACTGAACAGTTTTTTCACTTTTTCTCAAAAATGGCTCCAACGATTTTCTTCAAACTTGGTATATCAACTACACATACAGAAATCTAAACTTTTATTTGAAACATTTTCCGGATAAATGCATTTAAGGGCACTTTTGTGGGAGGGGTGGGGTTAAGTATCCTCTAAAGTACTATTTCATTTTATTACACAATTCTATCATCTAGATAATATTAATTAGAATTAAATATGAAAATTCCTGTTGTAATTCTGATATGTGTTGAAGGAAATCAAATGACCGAAAGTGTGTTTTTACTGAAAAGTATTTTTCAATGTTCTGCTCTTTTTCTAAAACGGTTGCAACGATTTTCTTTAAACTAAGCATGTGAACTACACATATTAAGAGCTACCTACAACTTTTACGACACATTTTTCCGGGTAAACTCATATAGGCAGGCTTTTGGTGGAAGGGTAGGGATATGTTTCCCTCTAAAATGCTATCTTAGTTGATTATACAATTCTACCATCTAGACAAAATTAATTAAAAATAAATAGATTGCCAAAATCCCAAGTTTCAAGAAAATTAGTATACCAGAAGTGTATTTTTACTGAACAGTTTTTTTTTTTTCCAGTTTTTGTGATTTTCAACATAAAAACATCGAAGAATTTCATTAATTTTTGTATACTAACTCATATAAAGTTTTGTCAATTACAATTTTGAAAACTGGAGTAAGAGAAAGTTGTGTGAATGTTTCACACCAGATTTTTGTAATATTATATTACTGAAGTGGCGCTTTAATGGATGAAGGTTAACTTGGTATTCAGATTAGATACTCTGTATCAGACACGAAGATTTCGGGCCAAGTCCATCCACCAGTAGAGGCACTTTGCTGAATTTTTTTTCAGTTTTTGTGATTTTTCTCGTAAATAGCTCCAAATATGCTTCCCTCTAAAGGAGTACTTCAGAAAACATGGTTTTACCACCTTTATTGTATATTGAATATTGTAGTTCTCCTTTTGACCCCAAAATTTTGGCCAGCACTCTTTTGTCTACTTACTTAGAACAGAACTAGATTGGTTACTTCTTCTTTAAAAATAAGAAGCCCGTTTTATGAATTCAGGGATATATAGATATATATTAACCTCTACCACCTTTTTATTATGGCCAGCCCATTAAACGTTTTTAAACATTATAATTATAAAGAAAATTGTTTAAATTAATTGGATAAGAGAAAGCCATGTATGTGAGTGTTTCACAACAGATTTTTTTTTCATATTTAGGGAATCTGAAAGAATGTACGTATTTCCTATAAAAACGCTATTTCGAAAATACTCCCCTCCTACTTCAACTTTAGAAAAAAGATAAAATTAGTGTAGTCAACGTAAAAATAAAATACAAATCACCAAGTCTGCTATTGATAATTATTAAAATCAACTCTCCCTAGATTATCTTCATTCTCGATCCTGACTCCAGCTGGATCTAGATTCTTCCTGAAAAAGTAGCTTAACGTATTCATAAAATGGGCTTCTTCTTTTTATCGTAAAAGTAACCAATCTGTTTCTGTTCTCAAGTAAGTTAGACAAAGGAGGGTGTTGAACAAGTTTGAGGTTAAAAGGAGAACTACAATTAAGTAGCAAATCCTAATAAATTGTGAGTGCCAAAACAGCAATCGAAGCTTGCTGTTCATACCCACACCTCAATAAAAATCGTCGTTTTGGGTAACCCTTGATCCGTTCCAAAGTCGTCATTATCCATGATTTAGTTTTAAGTACTTTGAGTTCCAGAATAATTTTGTGCTCCAAAGTAATTCAAGTGTTTATTCTGGCAATAAGTCTCCCATTTTCCAGCATGCCTTTTTAGTAGCTACTAAAATGAGGGGGGGAGAGGTAAAATAAAAAAAATTTTGTTTCAACGTCACTTCTTATAATGTTATGTCTCCGTTTCATACATTTTGAAGTTGTCAAAAATGGGATTACTAATCTCTAAACTTCAAGATACTGTAATTTCCAAATGAAATTTTTAGTAACTTATAATATAACTGTTGAATTCTTTTATTTATAATAATCAGCTTAAGTTTTTACTATACCTTACTGTTGTAACAGGAAATATTGCGAACTTTTCAAAAACTTTCACAAATTATGTGTTCCATGTTTTTGAGCTTCCTTCATAAAAAGAAAAAAAGAAGACATTTTTATAGCGAATATTATTATGTTTACCTATTTTGGGCAAACAAATAATCCACAAAAAATGGGAAAAAATCATAGAAAGCGCAAACTTAATATTTATTTAGTTACTCAAATAGATTTCAGAGGGATCTGGCACTAGGTTTTAGAAACATATATGTTCACCGAAAGAGCTACTTTATCTATATGCTTTTATTTGTAATTTTTCGTAATTTTCATATAAAACTCCACACAAACTTCATATACTATTTTAATATCCCCCCCCCTCCAACATGCATTTTTGGGGATTCCTGACTGGCTGAAAAGTAAAGCTTGCCTCTAGAGTGCCTCTACACTGTACAGTGCACGTGCAACAACCACTATACGTAATATAGCATTAGGATCTATTAGATGTGTTCCTTCAAAATCGGTGAATATGCAACTTTAAGCGAAAAAGTTATTGATTATTTTTTTTTGCGATTTTTCTAAAAAAAAGTTTTGAAACGATTTTTCTTTAAACTTGAGAAGAATCCAACAGTTTTATTTGAATATATTTTTTGAAAAAATTGATTGATTTTATATATATATTCTGGAAGAAAGTTGACGATATAGTTTAATTCTTAACTATTTTAGGTTTTGTAGAAGATTGATAGAATCGTTGTTTCATGGTTACAAGTGATCGATTAATATATTTCCTATCTCCCTAAATACCAATATAGAAAATATAATATTTCCCACCACACCAACTCATACAAGTTTAGTCCGTATTAAGGGGAATTTACTTTTAGTAAAAAATCCAAGTTCAAGAAAAATTGTGAGTTTAAATTGTAATGCTTGCAATAGGAGAACTCATGGATTCCACAATATTTTTTTAATGGCAGGTTACTTTTCAGTGTAATCTTTTCCAATCGTTTCTTAAATGATATTCACTAAAGTAAAGTAATGCCTATTTTTTCAGGCGGGCTTAACGTCCAACCATCAAATTAGGTGTCGTGGACAGGGGCCGGAAGCATCTACTTTACTGTTACTTTTTTAAACAAATATAAAATTTAGCAGTTATACGCTGGATTCGAACTGGGGTCCTCCCACTTACAAGTCCATGCTCATAACCACTACACCAACACCAGCCCCGAATGAAATTCACTACAGATCAATAAATGCTGACTAACGGAAATATTTGATTACTATTAAAATTATTATAATAAGAAAAATATTAAGGAATAATAATTTTTTTTTTTTTTAAATAAACTCGTTACGCCATCTTGCTTCTCGTATCATATGCATAAGAATAATTATGACTAGCAATATACACGCAATTTTATATATAGTTTTCTAATTATAGTGCTGTTATATAAAAAATAAAATGGAAGTGACAAAACATCATATTGCTTAATATGAAGTTTTTTTATGTAAGCAGAAAATTATTGTCAAAAATAACAAAAAAAAGTTATTAACCTCTCAATGAAATCCTTTCAATTAAAATTTACTTTAATATCTATTAAATCAAACATAAATTATAGTTAATTAATAAAAATGTTTAATTATGGTGAATTGATTGTTTTTTTTGCTTTTTTTTTTTTTTTATTAATAATAGGTTAATATTTTAACTTAAATTAAAGATTTTCAAGAGTTTTTATAGACAAAAAAAACATAAAATAATATTTTAAGGGTCCTTGAGAATAAATAACGTTATCTATTTGACTTTCATTTGCCCTCTACTAAAAATAAAAATAAAAAAAATGTCTTTAATAAAAGGAAATTAACATTAAAATTTATATGAATATAATGTATAATTAATATCAATGGAAGGGGTAATAATATTTTATCATGGTTGCAACATTCATAATTAACATAGATTTTTGGATAAAATTTTTTTATTTATTTTATTTTTAGTGGCTTTTCAATTTAATAAAAATAGGTGTTGAATTTTTAATAATCAAATTAAAAAAAAAAAAAAATAATCCGATAAGCGGAAGATAAAATGTAGAGATGATGCTGATTATTTCCGTAAGGAATTTAAGAAGACTTAGGATTGTAAAGTGGGGTCGCGCAGGACTAATATTACTAGACTCAATATTATTTACTGTTTTTTTATTAGGATGGTAAATTTTGAACCTTATTTACAACCATTATTTTAGTTAAATAGTTTATAGTTTATTTTATAGTATATAGTTAAATAGTTTATATTTATTTTTTCATTACTTTTAAATTACAATTACTCCCGTTTCGACACTACATGTATCATTGTCTAGGGATTCTTTCTTTATTTCGTTTACAATACTTTGTTAATTTTTCTATGTGATATGTTGCTTATTATTATAACTAATACCAAGGCCTCGTTTTATTTTTGATTTAGATTTTTGATTTTGTAACCCTGATGTGTTACAGTCATTTGTTTTTTTACTAAAAATTAGTCGCCTTATTCGAAGTATTAGTTATGTGACCATGTGGTTTCTATTTTAATTATACTGAGTTTTATTTTATATTTGAAGTTTCTATGGCTTAATTATTTGAGTCACCTTACTAACGAATGCTCATGGTAGAAACCACATGGTCACATAACTAATACAACGAATAAGGTGACTAATTTTTAACAGAATAACAAAGAGTAAATTAACAAAATATAAAAAAACAAATGACCGTAACACATCAGGGTTACAAAAATCAAAAATCTAAATTAAAAATAAAACGGGGCCTTGGTATTAGTTATAATAATAAGCAACATATCACATAGATAAATTAACAAAGTATTGTAAACGAAATAAAGAAAGAATCCCTAGACAATGACAAGTGTAGTGTCGAAACGTTGGGAGAAATTGTAATTTAAAAGTAATGAAAAAATAAAATAATGGCTGTAAATAAGGTTCAAAATTTATCATCCGAGTAAAAATCAAAATAATAACAGCCAAAAAACTTCATTCCAAAAATCAGTTATTTACTGTATTCAGCAAAGACGGTGCACAGACTTCAGTTTTGTTGGATTATGGTTGCGTAAAATTGATATGTTTTACAAATAACGTGAAGAATTTCATGACAGAACAGTAAGTGCTAGTATATTAGTCATAATAATACCTCTACTTACGGTAATTATAACAATTTTTAGAAGCAATTCTAGTATTCAGAAATTTGCAGGCATTTTTTTCAGAATTGAAGCAACCACAGAAAATATATTTCTGATGAAAATTCAATTACGAAAATCGTTGTAACTGTTTCAATTAAAAAAAAAAAAACTCAAAAAATACATACTGTACAATTGCACATCTGGTTAATCGATTTTCTTCAAGTTACAAATGCTTCTAATGTTTATAATATTATCTAGATGGTAGAACCATACTTTAAAGTGTCATGGTACTTTAGAGGAAAGTGTAACATTGCTGTTCTATTTGAAACCCTAAAAAATCTACATTTCCAAAGAAAATGTTTTAAATAAAAGTGAGGGCATCAGAATGTATGTAGGTGCCTAAAGAAGTAGCCCAGTGGAGAGTCTTTATGTGGAAAGCGGGGAGCCATCACTCTACATTAGAAGAAACCTTCTCATGTGCAACTATGCATCAAGGGTAATAACATTCCAAGAACACGTTGCTTTCAGTAGGGTTCTTTTCCCTTTATTTGAAGATTTATACCGTAGAGCAAGTACAAGTACAAAACCGCTAGGTATAAGGTTCAGAAACTTCTGCTACCTAAATAATATAATGACACCGTCGTTGGTAAGACTGGCAACGCAGAAAATTGAACCATGGACGTTAAAAGCACCCACAGTAGATTTTACTCTTAGCAAGTACCTGAAGGATAGCACTCTGAATTATGTCTACAAGAAGAAATACCTAGAAAGGATAAGGTATTCAACCAATGCTGCATTCGTGGTCGACTCCACCTGAGTGACGAATCCAGTGTGTTCACAGCCCACTTATTTGCTATCCATGAAGCATTGCAGTATGTAGTTCGTAGTGAAGCACAGAAGTACATAATATGCACAGACTCAAAAAATGCTCTACAATCAATCATTCAGCCGGATAGCCACAACGCTTTGGTACAGGCTGTACATACTCTTCTCCATACCTGCAGCTTGAAAAATAATGTAATAACGTTCCTGTGGATTCCTGGACATGTAGGAATAAATTATAACGAAGTCAAAGACAAAGCAGCGAAGGTAGCAGCACTACTGTCAAATAAACAAGAACTCATTCTGCCATTTGATTGGAGAAATCGCCTGAAGAAAGAGCTAATTGCCCTATGGAAGTGAATGGGAATTCATGCCAACTACAAACAAGCTGAGAAATTTAAGAACTCCCCAAGAAAACGGATGACGTCATATCAACGAGAAGAAATTGTATTGGCAAGATTGCGCTTAGACTATACTTTGCTAATCACAGATACCTGTTTCATAGTGAGCAACCGCTGATATGTAAGTTTGCGCGGTAACATTGACTGTCCGCCACATTCTAATTGAATGTCCACAATATGCTAGTGCTAGAGAAAAATTGAATATGCCAAACAATCTGAAAGGGACACTAGATGATAATGAATATAGCGAAAGCAAAACTATATAATTCCTTAGAGACATTCAGCTATTTAATTTGATATGATAACCTGAGCATGTATCAGAAATTGCACTTGGAAAGATTGGTCGGATGAAAGGTGTGATTAAGTAGCGAAAGCAAAACTATACAATTCCTTAGAGACATTCAGCTATTTAATTTGATATGATAATCTGAGCATGTATCAGAAATAGCACTTGGAAAGATTGGTCGGATGAAAGGTGTGATTAAGTGCATCACTGGCTGAACGTCAGGGGCTAAGGACCTTAGTTGTTATGCCCCTTCAACAAAACAAAAACAGAAAATAAAAGTGATAGATTTAATTATTATATATTTATTTATATATTATATCTGTGTGTGTAGATGTAAGAAGTTTAAAGAAAATAGTTGAGCCGTTTTTGAGGAAATCACGATAAACTGAAGTAAATTCGCACTTCGGGTTGATAGATTATGATCGTAATCTTCGACTAGTTACTCACAAAGGGTATCTGTTGAATGCAGTTACTTGGGAAGTAGCGACCCCACGGGTTATCACAGCTCAGAACACCATGCACTTCATCAGAACAGTGCACCATACACATAAATTACATACACTCTACACTTTACAGACAAGGACAAACACACTAATCAAACTAGGGTCTCCGTCGCTAGTTAATTGGCGAAAGCCAAGGGGAAGGGATTAGCTCAGTGGTAGCGCGCTGGACTAGCAACGTAGACGTCCCGGGTTCGAATCCAGCATGCTGCCCTTAGATTTTTTCTAGGAGCCTCTATAGCTCACTGTCGGTGATGGTCAGTGTTATCTGTAGCTAGAAAATACTACTCGAAGGCCGGCAGTGCTCTGATGAGAAGATTATAGGGGGGGCACAGTATATATTTCACGTCGTAGTGCAATAATCCCCTACAACAGTCTAATCTAACCTTCGACTATCTAAATGGAATATCAAGTTTAAGTTTTCCAAGATTTTTCGTTTTTCAAATATTTTGTTCACACATCCGCCAAAAAATATTATTTTTCATACCGTGGAAACCTCAGAACATGTAGTTCCGGTGAAATTTCAATTTCTAAAATTAGATACTCTCATATTTTTGGACCAGGAATTGATAACTGTATCTCAAAATATTGATAATTATGACTAAATATTCAGATCGATAGATAATACTATTCTAAATTCAACTTCCTTAAAAAAACTTCATATTCTAAGAATACAAACGAAGAAATTAACTGTTTTTTGTGTTTTTTTTTAAAAAAACGTATTTTCTTTATTTGTTTTATTATTATTATTTTTTTTTTTGCAGTAGTTTGCGTGTATATTTTGTTAAGAAAGGTAGGATAGTATGTTGACAATGGCGGTAAAGGAGAAGGTGGTCGGAGTCGAAGTCGTAATAGGAGTTGGTGGAGTCACGGGTGGTTTACCGTCAAGATGTACATAGGAATCATGGCTGAAGGAACACACCTGCCCTGCTGTGCCACGGGCCAGACACAATTCTCCTCATTCACCTTTCTATCTATCTCATTCAAACTCATTAGTAAACCTCCAACATTTTCCGCAGTGTTTAATTATTCACTAACATTTGTAAAAAGAATGAAAAAAACCAAAGAAAACAAAACTAACTCGATTCATTGAAAAATATCTTTATTCAAAACAATCTTTACATTCAAAGAGTTTTTTGTACCATTCTAAAAATTACTCATTAGCCATCTTGTTTACAACTTTGAATGGATTCTCATTAATTTCTAATTTAATTGCGTGTTATTTTAAAAATTGTATTGATTAATACAGCTTTTCCTATCGTTCCCTTATTTTCAGTTATTTTCTCGGCAGTGTTTCTAATAGTGGAAAAAGGCCATCTTACTTTCTCTTACTCTTTGTTAGAGGAAGTATTGGGATTGTACCAGGTTTTCGAAATTGAGTTTTCACTGGAAACACATGTTTCGGGGTCCTCTGAATGAAAAAAAAATGTTTAGCAAATGGTCTATATGTGTGTTTAAACAGAATGAAAACGAAAAGTCGTAGGATATTCCGTTTAGGTACTGTAAATCGTTTTTTGTGTCCGAAGGTCACGTCAGTTTTTCGTGATTTTCTTGAAAACGGCTCCAACGATTTTCTTTAAGCTTCGTATAACCACCTACACACATAAATACCTATCACTTTCAGTTGAAATTTTCCCCGGAAATCTGATTTTTTTTGGGAATGCTTGCAAACTTGGCTTTTTGTCTTGCTAAAGATGCTGAGAAGTGTCTAATTCTATCCAAGAGAAGATCTTCTTGTTCTATCCAATTACAAAATTGAGAAAACCTCAACTTAACAAAAGGAATAAACTATTTCTACAACTAGAATAGAATGCTTTATTTACATAAAAACAGCTACAGAGAAAGAAATGAATATAACCTGTAAAGCATATTTAGGCTGGTATCAATATACCGTCGCCTAGAGTTGCTTTCTTACAGAAGAAAATTGATATTAGATACAAACCAACTCAAACGTATTGATATCATTACTATCACTACATTTTCCTTCTTTTTTTTTTTCATATAACAATTATTGTTTTCTATATTCCTTTATATAACAAGAACAAAAATAACTTTATAATACACAGCAGTAATATGGTATTCACCGAGCTCAATAATTAAACTCCTGGACAAGGTATAATCTATATTTGTATGCTGAGAGGTGATAGAGAACCAAACTTTTCCAGTTTTTATCATTTAATGCATCAATCACCTCCCTTCGCGTTAAATTCTTCCTACCAAGGTATCTATTTCGAAACTCGGATAGAACTGGGCAGACTCCTAGATAATGGCAAATATCCTCTATCACATTCATATTGCACAAAGCGCATTTTCTTCGATCTTCACTACTTGCAACATTATAATTCAGATAAATTAACTGGCCACGCAACTTGAAAATAGCTTTCATAAATTTCAGATTATTTCTGTCATGCAAGTAATGATTATCACCTAAGTCTATATTTAACTCTTTATACAAAGAATGGTAGGTCGACAATTGCGCCTTCCCTACCATTTCCTCTCTAAATTTCAATTTTAAATTTGTCATTACAATGTTAACATTTAAAGTTACATAATCAAGCTGCAATCCTAAACCAGTAAACAGATCCAAATTTTCTCTATGCCAATACAATTTGTGTTTAATTATTTCTTTAGCCAGTATTTTTGGCCATCTATGGTCTGGCAATAACAGAACTTTTTTAATATATTTAAGGTGAAGACTTAGTGTATAAAAAAATATAGGGTAAACATTGGCTTCTAAATATATGATATAATTAGGAGAATTATATGGTAGTGAAAATAATTTTCTAAAAAAGAATAAATTCAGTTTTTCCACCTCCCGAAAATTCTGATGTCCCCAGACCTGAGCCGCATAACACATAATCGCCCGAACTGCGAACGGAACACATCTAACTTTTTAGAGAGATTTCTACAACTAATAGGCTATTATATCAAAGCCATTGCTGAAAATATACATTGCCTTAGATGATCGTATGTTTATGGCCCATATAGCCTAATTCATTTGCGACCTAAACTCTCTTAGTGTCAGTGTTTATAGATCGTTTATACATCATGTTTGCAGTCATCTATAAAGGGTACAATTTGTAAACGTATATGACGGTGAACTAAGGTTTGCCTGTGGACTAGATTAGTTGTTGTAGTGGTTGGATCCGCAGAGCTGGAAAGCATCAGAGACATTTTCCGTGGTAGCCTGCTTCATTTTGTGGTTTCGGGCGTTCGCCCATCTTCAGGGTGCGCTTTTCAGACAGTGTGACAACACAGACTTGCACGAGTAAATTCAGTTTTCACTGACAATTGAGTGTGTAAACTGAATTTGCTGTATGTTATGCTCTGGTTGTTTTCCAATAAAGTGTTATTGCAAGTATCATTGTTTAATCTATATAATATTAATTACAATGTTATGTGATGCTAAAATTCCAACTTTGAACAAAATAATGGTTTACCGGAAGTGCTTACTGATTAGTTTTTTCAGACCTTTTTGCAATTTTCTCCGTAAAGAACAATAAATTTCATTAAACGTGCTACACTAACCATACATACAGATATCTATCACTTTTGTTTGAATTAGTTTTCCCAGTAATTCTTTTAAGGGAGGGAGGTTGAGGAAGGAGTAAGTGTATGCTTCTCACACACTGTAAACGTAGAGGTATTACAATACGCAGATGACTCAACATTGGTCACTACTGGTGAGAACTCCATGGAATGCTATAAGCATGCTGATTTAGCGATAAACCGGTTGGCTAAATACAGTGCGGAAAATCATTTAATAATGAACGCGTCAAAAGCACAGGAATTCATCTTCTCACTAAAAGAAGAAAAGGTACGCACGGTGCGCTATCTAGGTATAATACTAGATACTAAATTAAATTATGGTGCCTTAATTGAGGAAAAATGTGAGAAATAAAGTAGACTGTGTTATTCACTTCTGTGGACTCACTGACGTACTGACCATTGAAGTACTGAAGACGGCCTACTATGCGCTGTTCCATTCAGTCATGACTTAAGGCATAATGTTGTGGGGAAGCGCGCCACTAGCGGTGAATGTCTTTAAGTATCAGAAGAAGGTAGTTAGAATAATATACAGGGTTAGAAAAGATACAAGTTGTCGCGAACTATTTCCGCGATTAGGCTTTCTTACACTACCCTGTTGCTATATCCTTAAATGTGCCGTATTTGTACTAGAACATCCAAGTAAGTTCCGGCGTAGAGGGGAACTACACAACATTACGACAAGACAAAACAACTTATTGGAGGTGCGTGCACATCGGACTTCAAAAGTTGGAAAAAGCACACTATATATGGCCGCTAAAATCTATAATTGTTTGCCTGAGTCTTTGCTTCAGGTGAGCCTATCAAATGAAAAATTTAAAAAGGAACTTAAAAAATATTTACTAAATAAAAATTATTACTCCATAAACGAGTACCTCTGTAAATGATTGAAACATTTTTTTTTTTTTGACACTGTTCTGTTTATCTTTGGTGCTGTACGAATAAAGTATCCATCTATCTATCTATCAAAAAAGTATTTTTTTAAAAATGGTTTTCAAAATCCTTCAAGCGTTAAAATTATGAGATGTTTATACGGCAATAGCCAGAGGAGTTTAGAGAAGTTTTTAAATTCTTTGTTGCTCTACGTTTCGGGCACCATTTAAGGCCCTTCTTTGAGAGAAGAGTACGTAGAGATTGAAACATAGAGCAACAAAGAATTTTTTTCCTTTAAAAAACTCCTTTGCGCATTGCCGTATAAACAGCTCATTATTTTTGTAAAAAAGCTTAGATCCACCAATTCACGTTGCTTTAAGACAACTGAACATTTAGGTCCTTATTACTGGACTGTATATGAGACTGAATCCGTGGTAGCGTTTTCTTTGATTCTGAACGGTTTCAGATTTTCTTACGTTGACAAAGTTTGACTCATAATTTTTGTAGAGAGAGATTAGATTCTATTTTTAGTAAATTTCTACACCACCTGATTGCATATGTTGAAGAAGTGTAGTCATCGTCTTTACTAAACTTGATGAAACTAAACTCTGACGATGGAAGAAAATCCGAAACTAGTCCAAATCGAAGAAAATATGCATAGCATGATAGATAGCCAGAGAATCTTAGACGTAATTACGATTATAAAATTTATTGTGAAGATTTTTCTAGTGTTGCCTGGCGTCCATAGTTTTATATTTTACGTTGAAGAAGCCTTTACTAGTTTTCATGATGCGAAGAACATGATGAGTTTTTAGTGGAAGGATATTTTACCCGTTATATCCGACTGTTGTCTGTAATTCTCCTTGGATGGGCAGGTGCCCTAAGGAGTTAGTTCTTTCTCTCTATCACTCTCTCTCTTTCTATTCTGTGCATTACAATAATAATATAATAATAACAAGAAGTTTGTGGAGTGTGCTCGAAGCGTGGCGTTCTGCTTGGTATAAGACCAACAGAGCAAGACCGTCGTACATCCACCTTTAGTATACCACCACCAACTAAACACCAGTATTTGAGCTTCCTCAGCGCGCTACATCTTACTGTCTGGAAAAGTTTCTTTTATTTCATGTCTTTTGTTACTTAAAAATAGAAAAAAAAAAAAAGAACATATTTACAAGGCTATTTGATTAGCCCTAAATAGGTTGTTTAGAAATTTTTTTTGAAAAAAATTCCCTTAAACTCAACGACCTGCTGCAAAATACAAGACATTTATATTGTGAAATTACTATAAAGAGAGGCTTTACTCAAATATAACTTACCTTGCTATTAAGAAATTAAAAAAATAGAGAATCTAATGTAAATACACTTACACCACTTTTTCAACAGCAATTTACATAGATATAATTAAACTAATTTCAACTTTTAATTGTTACACAGACACAGCAACATATACTAAACTAAAAATAGTGCTTTAGAGGAAAAATCCACTGTAAAATCACCCTAAAATGAATTTTTCCCACAAAAATATTTCAAATAAACGTTATAACTCTTTATATGTCTGTGTGTGTAGTTTGTAGTACTAAGTTTAAAGAAAATCGTTGGAGCCGGAAGTTTGAAACAAAAAAAAATTCAATTAAAAACAAATCCAGTTTGAACATTTTTTCAGGCTTTCCGATTTTTGAGTTATGCTAACTATACATACTAAAACAAACACAGATACACACCAATTTCTAAAAACCAATTTTATGGAGGTCAGAGAACTACAAAAAGTACGTATATATCCGGTGACAACTCGATATCGAAAATTTGACACAATCGTAATACTTCCTTTTTTTTAAAGAGTAAGAGAAAATACGTAATTTGACACGATCGCACTACTTCCTTTTTTTTAAAATGTAAGAGAAAGTACGTAATTTGACACGATCGCAATACTTCCTTTTTTTTAAAGAGTAAGAGAAAGTACGTAATTTGACACGATCGCACTACTTCCTTTTTTTTAAAGAGTAAGAGAAAGTACGTAATTTGACACATCGGACTACTTCCTTTTTTTAAAGAGGAAGAGAAAGTACGTAATTTGACACGATCGCAATATTTCCTTTTTTTTAAAGAGTAAGAGAAAGTACGTAATTTGACACGATCGTAATACTTCCTTTTTTTAAAGAGCAAGAGAAAGTACGTAATTTGACACGATCGCAATATTTCCTTTTTTTTAAAGAGTAAGAGAAAGTACGTAATTTGACACATCGCACTACTTCCTTTTTTTAAAGAGGAAGAGAAAGTACGTAATGAAGTGCAATATTTCCTTTTTTTTGAAAGCGTAAGAGAAATGTACGTAATTGACCGAATCGCCATACTTCCTTTTTTTAAAGAGTAAGAGAACGACGAATTGACACGATCGCTACTACTTCCTTGTTTTTTAAAGAGTAAGAGAAAGACGTAATTTAGACACATGCACTACTTCCTTTTTTTAACGAGGAAAGAAAGACGGTAATTTTGACACGATCGCATTACCCTTTTTTAAAGAGGAAGCGAAAAGTACGTAATTTGACACGATCGCAATACTCCTTTTTTTTAAAGAGTAAGAGAAAGTACGTAATTTGACACGATCGCAATACTTCCTTTTTTTAAAGAGGAAGAGAAAGTACTTATTTGACACGATCGCAATACTTCCTTTTTTTTAAAGAGTAAGAGAAAGTACGTAAAAAAAGGCCAGTGTCATTGAAGTAGAAACAGATTCTTCATTCCTTCTTTTGCTAGTCACTAACTTAGCTCAGATTCTCTTTAGGGGATGGTGTACTGCAACCTGAATGTTCTATCGGACTCACCAGAGCCTTTTCAGTGCTACTGCCGGTCTCCAACTAATGTTTGCTAGTTGCCATCAATGGGCAGTGAGCTCCTAGGGAAAAGAACATCTGAGGGCACTGCTGGATTCGAACGTGGTACCTTCGCATGGGAGTCCAGTGTGCAACCACTGAGCTTAATCCCTTCCCTTACTAATTTAGCTTATCCATGGAATCAACAATTACTCTTCTACGTATTATTATCCTGGCTCAGAAATTTTTAACCTGTCGCCCTTAGAGTTGCCGGGATAAATTTTCAAATTAATTTTTCTTTAGTTCCTTTAACTCTAGTTTTCCAAATATCTTAAATTTTTCACATACGAATATATTTAATAAATTATTATAAAATTAGTTCTTTTAATTATGTGTTATTTTAATCACTGAAAAATTAAAAAAAATATTTAATTTAGAAGGGAATTTTATGTTTTTTAATAAAATAATCGATTTCTAATACAAATCAGCATCAGCTTTTTCGACAAATCATTCAATTTCACATAATAACACAATTTGACACCATTAGTACTGGGTAATTTTCTTAAAGTTAACAATACTAGAAAAGGTTTAATTTTGCCGAAGTTTTTATAGTTAAAATCTATCTGGTGTGAAGCACTCCTACGACCTTTGTTTTATTGTTACTCCAAAGTCTAAGTAACAAATTCTTTGTTCTAAGAACCAAATTTGGTTCAAGTTACAATTTTTTTTTTTTATATATATTTAGCAAACTATAAACTTTGACCGACAGGATAGCAACACCACAATGAAATGGCACTTACAGGATAGTAATATTACAATGATGGCCCAGCTTTCCAGAACGCTGCAGCATCAACTTTCTTGGAAATTATTTCAGAAAGAAGTTATAGGTGTTTGTATGGGCAATTAATTATTAAAGATGTTTGATTAAAACGAAATTATATAATACACCGTTACAAATAATATGAATAAATCAATAAACTCTAGACAATAGCATAAAGCTATTCCTTCGGAAAAAAAAACAAAAACAAATAAATGTTGATAAACAAAACCAACAAAAATGAATCTTACAATAAATAATCAGAAAATATAATAAATAATTACAATTAATTAAAAAATAATAACAGTTATAATACTAATTACAAGAAATGCCCCCAACCTTATATAGTGTAACATAAATATCAAATAAAATAAGAAAAGAAATTAATTTGTAACAGTAACAGCAATAATAGAAATAAAATATAAATTCTTCTAATTAATCCTTTCTATAATTAAAAATTAAACTCTATTATTAGTATTTTCTTATAGCGCAAAGCATTCTTAACATAATTATAGATATAATCCATTCCAGTTATCTCCGTTTAAATGGGGGTATGAGTTCCCTTCAACTCTATGCCTACTACTTTATATCCAAAGTCTAAAGAAATCAGCTACATAATTATGAAAAGCAGAAAGAAAAAACCGTCCTGAAAATTAGCAACTTTGGATAAGTGATTTTTTTTTTTAAACACCGCATCTTTTACAATATATTTAATTCGCATTAATCACATTCATATGTGGTAGAACCATTATGGTAAATAGAAATGTTACTTCAAAGAGCAGCCTTACGTCACATCTATCACAGAATTTCAGCAAACCATTAAAAATTAAGTTTCAAATAAAAATAAATTGGGGGGGGGGACCTACATTGGATAATGCATACAAAAGTTTAAAGAAAATTGTCGGAACAAATCGTTAAATATTGGGGAAGGGGGGACTTACAGAAAAGTTTGTACTTCAGGTTGAGAAATATCGTCTGAAACCTACTTGTCCGATTTTTTTTTTTTTTTTTTTGTGATTCCTAAATGGAATATCAAGTTTGAAACTCCATTAATTGTAGTTTTTTGATTACAAATATTCCATACACACACACCACGTCAACTAGCATCAAACGTTGATATTTCTGATGTTAAATTAATTTCGTAAAATCTGATAAAAATACAATATTTATTCTTAAAGCAGTAATTATTTGGCACTATTATTATTTTGATATTATTAGTACGTACATAAATAGTGTCCAAATATTTATATTTCACAAACGTTTACCAATTTTTTATTTCACAATTAAAACGTTATTAAAGTAATGCCTATGATTTCAGGCGGGCTTAAAACGTCCAACTATCAAATTACATGTCGTGGACCGGGGGGGGGGGGCGGAAAGCAGCTACTTTACCATAAACATTTTTTGAAACGAATATAAAATTTAGCAGTTATACGCGGGACTCGAACTGAGGACCTGCCAGTTACAAGTCCATACTCATAACCACTACACCAACACCAGCTCCATTAAAACGTTATTATATTTATTTTATAAGTTTAGGAAAAGTAAATAGAGAAATATATGATTGGAACCCAACAAAAAGAAAAACATTTGCTTGGAAAAATGTTTTTAATAAGAGCATCATAGTGTGTGTGTGTGTGTAGAGAGAGGGAGGAGAGAAAAAATCACGCTACATTCATTCAGTAAAATTGTATTTTAGGATGACGGATATTGACACCGTTACCATGGTAGTGGTGATACTTAAATGGAATATCAAGTTACAGCTTCTTACGGTTTTCCATTTTTAAAGTTTTCTGTTGTTTTTTTTATTTTTACACACACACCCACACACACATGCCTGGTGAAAACTCAATTTCGAAAATGTCACACTATACTAGTAATAAATATTTCCTCTTACGGCAGTAAGAGAAAGTAAAAAATTATATAAATAAATAATTGAATGCAAAAAAAAAAAAATTTAATTTTTAAATAATTAAATACAAAATACGGAAATAAATTTCATATTTAGGTAAAAGTAAACATTTAACAGGTTGCAACGGTAAATAATTTTCACGTCACACTGTGTGAGGAGTTTCGCATCAAAAAACACAAACTACAAATCAGTTAACTGCTCTTTTCACAAGAGTTATTCGCCTATAAGGAATGGTGTGAATACCGTTTAAATACGTAACTGAATATTTGTCACGCTTCTGTCAGTTTTATCACTAAAAAAAAAACAAAATAACCAAGTTTTTACATAATTGATTAAACAAGCCATAGACAATCAATAAATTCTTTTTAGTTATCTAATGACTGTATTACATAGATTTTTCTATAAAAAAAAATTGATAAAAATCAATCAATCTTTTATAAATAAAAACATAGATTTCAAGGGAAAAGTTAAAATAGTAAAAATGTCTTATTTAACTGATAGGTATTACTTAATTATTGCTTATATATATATGTGTGTGTGTGTGAATGTATGTATACATGTTGGTATGGATGTATATTTCTTATTTACGTTGAATTTGATTATAATTTTCTTCTTGCATAATAAGAATTTCTAAATATAATGAATGAATTTTCTAGATAATGAATTTTAATGAATTTCGATTTTTTTTATTTTTACTTTCTCTTACTCCTAGTAAGAGGAAGTATTGTAATCGTGTCAAATTTTCGATATCGAGTTTTCACCGGAAATATCCGTTTTGAGGTCCCCTGAATCCAAAAAAGTAGTTTTCAGCAAATGGTGTGTGTGTGTGTGTGTGTGTCTGTGTGTATGTGAACAGCATAGCTCAAAAACGAAAAACCGTAGATGTTGAAACTTGATATTCCGTCTAGGTATCACCATGGCATCTGACAGTGGGTCATCTATCAAAATTCCTCAACCGGAAGTACCACTTTACTTATAGGTTTTTTTTACTTTTTTGCAATTTTCTCAAAAATCGCTCCAACGATTTTCTTCACACTTGGTATATAACTACACATACAAAGAGCTACAACTTTTATTTGAAACATTCTCTGGGAAAATTCATTTAAAGGGCACTTATGGGGGGGGTGGGGTTAGGTTTTCATCTAAAGTGCTATTTCAGTTTATTAAACAATTCTGTCATCTAAATAATGTTAATTAGAATTAAATATGTTGTTGAAATTCCGAATTTGAAAAAAATCGGATGACCGGAAGTGCGTTTACTTTACCACTTTACTAAATGATTTTTTCACTTTTTCACGATTTTCTCAAAAATGGCTCCGACGATTTTCTTTAAACTTGGTATATTAACTACTCATACAAAGAGCTACAACTTTTATTTAAAACATTTCTCTAGGAAAATTCATTATATGGCACTTTTAGTGGAGAGGTGGATTATGTTTTTCTCTTAAGTGCGATCATAGTTGATTATACAATTCTATCATCCAAACAAAATTAATTAGAAATAAATGGATGGCCAAAATTCAGAGTTTCAAGGAAATTAGTTAACCGGAAATTAGTTTTACTGAACGGTTTTCCACGAATTTCATAAAAATTTGGTACACAAACTATACAATTTTTCTACTACAATTTTGAAAACTGGAGTAAGAGAAAGTTATGTGAGTGTTTCACACCAGATTTTTTTTTTTGTTATTGCTTATTAAAATAAAGAATGTGTTTGTGTTCAATTTCTAGAATTGAGTTTTCCCACTGGTAGTTCATGTTTTGGCGGCCTCATGTGTTTGTGTGTATAAGCAAAGTTAAAATAAAAATAAACCTATGGCGCAACGGCCCGTGAAGAGCCAAGGCAGCGATTTGTATACGGGAGCCGTTTAGTTCCGGCTTTCGCTACCTAGGTGCGATACCGGTGCGCTACCAACTGAAGTTTCTCTCTATTTCTCACGATGTTGGGTCAAACAATGACTTTACCTTCACGGGAATCGAGGCCCGAATTCTCGTACCAAAGGTGAGTGCGCTAGCTACTAAACAAACGCATGAGTACATAAAAGCAAACTTATCTAAACGAAGTATTCAATATGAAAACCGCAGTAAGTTCAAATTTTTTTGTATTCCCCTTCGGAAGACCTACACGAACTTATTGGCCTAAATCTCTCAACCTGTAATTAATTAACAAATTTATTGAATGGATTTTCTCAGATTTTTTTTTACGATTTTCTTGTACCAATCATGTTCTTTTGTACCAATCATGTTCTTTTGTACCAATCATGTTCTTTTGCATCAATCATTTTCTTTAATCTTGATATATATATGGAGGATTCAATTTAATCTTCATAATATGGAGGATTTAATACACATTCATTATATTATTATATTCACTACGATACTATTATTATTATTATTATTTTATTTAAGGCACTTCGACATCTATGGTCATCAGCGCCCGGAGCCTTCTCAATGAACTGCCGGCCTCCGGACAGTGTTCTCTCGCTACAGACAACACTGTCCATCACCGAACAGTGAGCTGTAGAGGCTCCTAGGAAGAAAAAATCTAAGGCCAGCACTGGACTCGAACCCGGGACCTCCGCGTGGGAGTCCAACGCGCTAACCACTTAGCTAATCCCTCCCCTACTATTATTAATAATATTATTCAAAGAACATTAAGTTATGAATTAATCTGAAACATTTTTCTGGGAAAATTGATTCCCAGAGTGGAGATTTTTCTGCGTAATTACTTATGTCTGCAGGCATGTTTCTTTCTGGGGAGACTTCAAAGACATAAGCTTAACTGCACCCATCTGAAGATTTTTATCTTCATTCTTTCCATCAGCTCGATATCCGAAAATGATACGTTTAAAGAAAATTATGGGCCAAAAAAAAAGAAAAAAAATTAAAAGAAAAACTGTTTCGTATACATGTTATGGACCTATGTTATTTATTTATCGTAATGACATTTATATGAGTCAATTAGACGAAGTAGGATTATTCGAATATGTCTGCGTAGCATTAGTTAGTGTTTTTTATAATAGCCATGTGATGTTCACGAATGATACAGTTCTTAGAAACCGGGTCGCTGCTGTGACCGACTGTTTCATTTGATTTTTAGCATCCAATTTCCCGTCATGCACAATGCAGATCCATCTCTACTGCTTTGACTTGGTTTGAAGACCGAGCAAGCATGGCCCTCTACAACTACAGCTGAATCGGCTCCTTCATATTGTCATGTCCGTTTCTCACATCTTTTCACATTATTCGTTCGTTCAACAACGAAATGGACAAAACATCGCAGTCTGAAATAACAGTATTACTTATAAAGTTACCATAATCCTGGAATTCACCACTTTAAAAAATTAGAAATTACTATAAAGCATAACTTTATTTGAAATAAAAAAAAATATTTTTTTTATAAATTTGTAAACAGCAACCAAAGAGAAGCTCAGCAACCAAAAACAGTTGCTGTTAGCTCCACCTAACACATCCATTATATTGGGGGATGATGTAACACCAACCAAAGAGAAGCTCAGCAATCAAAGAGAATAAAGAGCAAAACCCAAAACCACTCTCTCGGAAGAGAATAAAGAGCAAAACCCAAAACCACTCTCTCGGACTGGAGTGGGAGAAATTGTATAAATATAGCGACGGACAGTCCATAAAAACACAGTTGAATTCAGTTCAATACTGAACTACGTGTCATTTTCATACCACTCTACCTTAAAACATTTCTCTATTGTAAAGTCCAGGCACTCTGTATCACTTAATTAATATATTAGTTACCAGTGTTAACCAAGTCTTCTTCTTATATCATCAACCAGACCTAAATTCTCTCCACCTAACACATCCATTATATTGGAGATGATGTAACACCAACCAAAGAGAAGCTCAGCAACCAAAGAGAATAAAGAGCAAAACCTAAAACCACTCTCTCGGACTGGAGTTGGGAGAAATTGTATAAATATAGCGACGGACAGCCCATAAAAAAAACACAGTTGAATTCAGTTCAATACATCCAATTACTACGTGTCATTTTCATACCATTCTACCTAAAAACATTTCTCTATTGTAAAATCCAGGCAGTCTGTATCACTTAATTAATATATTAGTTAACCAGTGTTTTAACCAAGTCTTTTTCTTATACGAGATCAAGACCTCGTCACGACCAAGTCTCGTATCATCAACCAGACCTAAATTCTCTCCACCTAACACATCCATTCATAACGTTATTGTACTGTAATTGTGATAATAAAAATTGTACTTACTTGCCTTTAATTAACAACATATTTCCAAACAAGATGTGTTTTATAAAATTTCCAGCCTTGTATTACTGTAATTAAAAAAAAAAATTAAAACAGTTATAAAAAAAAATGGTCAAATTACAGGAAATACTGCTATTTTAAATTGTTTAAAAAACAATTTCATTATATGTTGTAGCGGTCCGTTTTTATTTTTACACAATGTAAATAGGAACAGTTTTACGTAGAATGTAAACAAATTTTTGATATTGATTTAAAATTTTGAAAAATTGCATTTAAAATTGATCTTTATTAAAAAAATTTAAAAAAATGCAGTACATCTTAAAAATTCTCAGAAAATATAGAAATTGACATAAAATGATGTCTGAAAACAATATGAAATCGAAGAATTCGAATCAATAAGAATCGACCGACATTAATTGAACCCGGTTCCCATCAAGGATCCAGATTCGATGAACCCGGCTTACTAAAAAGATCACTCATGAGTCATGGCTATTTTAAAACATTAAGATAAATTCAGTTGACTTTTGCCTACGATACGGCGCCGCTAGATACTAACCAGCAAAGTATTGTTTCCCACGTAGCAGTAGAATAGTATAAGCCTCCCCATTTACGTGAAAGAAATTTTCTAATTCAGCTGCATAGATATACGTTCCCACGCACAAAAATTAGAAATAACCTATTGAATCACTTTGCCTACTAAATTCTATCTATTCATTTTAAGAGTTTTTAAATATGTAAGTAATAAAAGCTTACTCTTGCAGTGTTTATTTGTTAGTAAATTTTGCTATTTATAATGATAAATTACATAGGATAATTTTTTTTTTTTAACATCAACTTCTAACATTGGTGCCCGGAGCCTTCTCAGTGCACGGCCTCCGGACAGTGTTCTCTCGTTACAGACAACACTGTCCATTACCAGACAGTGAGCTGTAGAGGCTCCTAGGAAGAAAAAATCTACGAGTAGCATAGCTGGACTCGAACTCGGGTCCTCCACATGGGAGTCCAGTACGCTAACCACCTAGCTAATCCCTTCCATAGGATAATTAGCAAACTAATACAACTAATTCGGAAGATAAATAAATCTTACATCTTGATTATATGTACGAACATGGAATAAACTCTTAAGTGCAATATAGTGTACGTACAAATTAAGTATAGTTCAATATGTTGTAGAAATACTTAGTTTCTATTCTTCTTAGTCGCTCCTTAGTGCTACTGCTTTATAAATGCAGCTTAATCATTGGGATTTGGAAAGCATTTTAGTATCAAAATATACACTAATAAATGTAATATACTCTAATCAACTAATAAATAAATATTTTTAGCGTACTGGACTCCCACGCGGAGTGCCCGGGTTCGGTCCAGCAATGCTACGCTTAGATTTTTCCTTCTTAGGAGCCTCTACAGCTCACTGTCCGGTAATGGACAATGTTGTCTGCAACCTGAGAACACTGTCCGGAAGCCGGCAGTGCACTGAGAAGGCTCCGGTCGCCAATAACCATGTTGACGCTCCTTAAATTAAAAAAAAAATAAATAAATAAATATTAACAAATCTATGAATAACATATCTGAGTTTTTGTTCACCATAACATACTCCTATTTAGAGTAGAGCTTCATAAAGTTTTAAAGTTTACTATTATAGAGAAATTTTAATTTTCCACCGAAGAGGGGTTGCTATGCAAACCCCTTAACAGAAACGGCAAGCGATTTCTTCAATGATTTTAGCACATCTGTGGCAATTCCAGCCAAACAACATGATACTCCATACCCAACTGCTTGGTTTACAGATTTTTAGATCGTAGAGAATTTGGTTTTACAGCTACTGTCTTCTCACTTGTAGGCATCGTCAGGTAGGAAGGATCTTGGGTATCGACAGTAAGGATTGATCAAAATCGATAAATCGTTGGATGTAACCTTTTAATAAACGGATATTATTTTTCTTATATTTTCACGCAGAAAAAAAGAGCTAAATTAATAAAAATCAAAGTGCTTGAATTTGTATAACTTATTCAAAATCGCTTTATAAATAAATATGTAATAAATACGCACATGAGTTTTATATTAAATTTATATAAAATATATTTTTTGTAATATTTCATAAGTAGAAATACTTGGGCAAATACAAAGTGCCATATCTGGTATTGTCTTGTTTAATTTAGAAGAGCTTTGATATCTTAGTTAATTTAAAAAGATCTTTTATATTTAGATATCAGATAAAATTAATTAAACTTATGATGAACAATAGTATAATTAAAAAAAAAATTTGCTTTTTTGTAAAGTTCTTTGACTTTAACAAGAAAAGTAATAATAATAAAAAGAACTAAAACAAATTACATGTTAGTAAAATTTTAATGATCGAACTTAATTTTAACAGCCTGCAAATTAAAGTTCATCTTCTTTCCGTTAATTACTTTAATTTTGTCTTAAACTACGGAGAAATAATAGTGGATGGAGAAGTAATTGTTTTTTCTTCGTGAGAGCGGGAGGGGGGGGGGGAGTTTTGGAAATGAAACGGAGTTGTTAAACTGCTAGGGAAGGGGAAAGAGTTTAAAGCGGAAAAGAGATGGATGAACTAGAAGATCAGAATAGTCTTCTATAAATTACGAAGAAATAGAAGAAAAGTGTAATTTGCATGTAGTTGAAGGTACTATCATCGATGGTCGAGGTAAACAGAGCATGGTGCCATGGTTGAGGAATAGACCATGATATGACGTCATGTAATATACTATCAACTAATGACGTTACTCTTTCAGTAGTGTTCAAGTCTGTAAAGGACGTTCAACCTCTCCGGTAACTGATTCTTCCGCTACTGGATAGGTCAACCTCAACGTTTAGATATGAAGAGTTTTTTTGCAAGTTGGGTTTTCTTATTCGCTTTCAGAATTACACACACTAATAACAAGGATTCTTCTCCGTCGGGTTCAATCATTGTAAATGATCTTACTACTTTCTAAGTTCTGCCGCTTGAGCATAATTTTCAAGCTTTCAAAATCATTAAAATTAACAGTATATACGCTGTTATTTTTAATATAATTTTTTTTTTTTGTCAAAAAACATAAGTTACAAAATTAATGTTAATAAATTAACAAAAGAGAAAATAAAGTACTCAAATACTTGAATATGTGGATGGGTCCGCAATGATGGATAACATCTGGTATTTTATGCTAAGTGTCCACTTGTGACTAAATAGTCTCGAGACCATTGTCACAAATGGATAGGAGTCTGAGAGCAGTCTCAGAGACAAGCCCGCGCAGGTCTCCGAGAGCGTAACTGTCACAAGTGGGGATCTTTATTTCTTTTCTCGTGACTCAGTCTCGTGAATCAATGTTGGAAGATTTTTCTCAGCTTTCGGAGACTTGATTTCATTCTTGTGTGTATTTTTCATTTTTATTTCGGAATTCTATATTTTTATTTGTATTTTGGTTAATTCTTTTTTAATCTTTCAATAAGCGCATACAAATGGGACTTGGAAAGGCGCATAGTATCTGAGAGATACATCACCTTAATTTTAAGCGATGTTGTTCAGTTAATTCCAAATTTTGCCAAATATAAGTGTATGTTAAAAAATAGAAAACGCACCATTATGAATTTCGATGTTTATTTTGTAAATAAAACACAAACACAAAAAACAAAAAGTTGAGAAAAAAAATATTTTTTTCTGTTCATTTTCATTCTCACAGATTTAAGTTCAAATACCTAAACAAACAAACTTCTCTGTACATCATTTTGTAACCAGACTCTATTGTATAGGTGACTGCCTAAAACAGTTATAAAAACGAAAAAACAAAATCTACTCTTTCCACTTTTTCGCAATTTTGTACGCAATTATCGGGCCTGATGCGAATCTATTAGGAAAGAACAGATAAAATTAAACAAAAACTGCGATCAAATCACACAACTGACTGCGATTGTTTCGTGTCTCAAGTGGACAAGAAATGTTCCTGGTCTCGAGACTGCAGTGACTGTCGAGTCTCAGAAAACTGTCTCGAGAATGAAAGTGATCTCATATGGACAACACCCTGAGACTGATCTCGAGATTTTTTCTCAAGATTTTGTCACAAGTGGACACTCAGCATTATCCGACGTAGTATTTGTACATATTTTTTATATTCCTGATCGGTTTCGGATGTTCATCCATCGTCAGAGCAAATTCACCAAGATTGTGTAGAGACTTCACTTCCCCGCAATATTTCTGTTACTTCGACACTTGTTGGCTTGTGATGGATGTATGTTGATAATTTGTTGATGTATGCATATATGTTGATAAATGACGTATGACATACATACACCCAACAAACCAGCAAGTGTCGAGTACATTGAAGTGAACTCTCTACACAATCTTGGTGAATTTGCTCTGACGATGGTTGAAAATCGGAAACCGATCAAAAATATAAGAAATATGCATGCTACGACGGGTAAAATACCAGATACTTTTAAATAGTTTTCTTCAGAATATTAGAAACAATGAAATTATTTCGAAGTAATAAATAAGAAATGTATTTAGTGTGTTGTGATGTTGTAGTTTGTAGTGGTAGCTTGTAGTGGCTTAGCGGTTTTGTAAAGGGGCTTGTAAGTATATATGTTTAAGAGAGTGAAGTATCAGAAATAAGAAAGTAGTCACCACTGCTAACAATAAATATATTCTTAAATTAATAACTACAAGTTATTTGCAAAGAAATTATTAACTTATTAATATGCACTGATGCTATGAGAGCGAAAAACAAGTGTTCTGCTTTTGAATTTCTAGCCCAGACTATTCTTGTTAGAAGGCAGAACGCAGACTGTCTTGAAGGAATGCCTTCTCTAACGGTGGATTTTCTCTTACAAAACAGTTGGCCAAGTGGCATTGTTATTTTCCTAAAGGATTCCTTTGCTTTTGTCTCTTTAGCAGCAGTGACCTTAAATTATAGTACGTGACTCTAAAATACATTATTTTTGCCAAAATTATTTCACTTAAAATATTTTTCAAAACTATTTATTTTTTGCATTTCTTCTTCCAGTACAATATCCCTAATTTGTAGTCGTATGAATAATGTAAAACAGATTGGTTGCATTTACCTTCAGAGATTATCGACTGATTTCGGGCGTTCATGTTGTTGAGATAAGCAGATGTGATAAGCAAGATGTTTTGATAAGCAGTAGTGATTTCAAAGACTTACAAGGGCATTCCCAGGTTAATTATTGTATAAATATCTTTTTGCTTGTGGATGCATTCTGCTTTGGACTATATAATTCTCAACAGAAAGTTCCATAAGAATGATTTTTTTTATTTTTTGGTATTTTAATGGATAGAGAATGATATCATGTGTTTAAAATAAAATTCTGGCTTAAATACAACGATGAAACATAAAAAAAAAAAGCAATAACAATGAATAAAATCAGGAAACTAACTTAGAAACCCTTGATGATACTTAGAGCTTGTAAATGTAAGTACTTGATATAATATACATATATTCAATTATTCATAAACTTTACTTTTTGATTGATTCAAAGAGAATGTAATCCATGCATATTATTAGTAAATGAACATTATTCTGACTAAAACAGTATTGATATAAAGGAATTTTAACATAAATAAACTTAAAATTTTACGAAAATATCTATAAAATAAAACCATTTTCATAATTGAGGTTGGCGAAAACTATTTCTAGGAAAACCTACGAATTAATAGAGCGTTCCGAAGAGAAAATTAAACTTTCTTCGGAAATGTTGTTTCTTTTGTTTCTCTCTCTTTCTCTCTCATACTCTCAATCTCTCTTACTTTTTTTTTTATTCTATTCATAAGAAAATTAATGTCAATTTTGTCAAAAAGATTTCTAGTACGTTCCTCTAAGAGCCTATTACTTTCCTACATTATATCAACTCATCTGGAAATATATGATGATGACACGATTAAATATGGTGATGGAAGGTTTTAAAAATAGATATTCCAAAGCTTTTGTTTCTTAGAAATTTGTGAAATATTTTTTCTTAAGGATAATGCTTGGTTTACTTTTTTTCAAAAGAATTTCTTCGGATTTCTTCGACTAAATCGTACTCGACAAATGCGTGTCATCCATCTCCAAGACTTGCATTAGTTCACTGCCTATCATTTCTTGGTTTCCCTTCCATCCTTGCTTTCATCGGCTTCCTTCATCTTCTTTTTCTTCTGCTGGAAGTTTTGTATTCCAGAAGTTTTTGGGAAGTGAATTGCTATTTACTTGTTGAATGGCTATTAATTCTCTCTTCAAATCACTTCCAGTACTGTTCCTTTTTTGCTCACATTTGCTACCGAATGTCACCGTATCTAACCCTGTTCTTTCTTGGATTCCTCGCTGCACCCATCCAGAAGTCTATTTCTGTTGTTGCAAGCCTTTCTTGCTCTCTTTTACTTACAATATTTTGAATTCCACTCTACGTTCTTAGGGAGTCTTTTACTTTCTTTACATTGGCGCTTCCAGTAGTTAACATTTCCGGTAACATTTAACTGATATTTGCTGTCATATGCACAGTTTTTTCCATTGTAATGTTCAAGCCGTATTTTCTAATAATCTTCTGCACTTATAATTCTCATCAAATATATTTTTACCAGAATGAATTGATCGTTTGCAATAAAGTGGTTGCATCTAGCTATCCTTGACATCGCTAATTCCCATTCTTTTGTATTTTTTGAACTATTCTTTCAGCATACACATATAGACAAAGGTGGAACAGGCTAAGTAAAACCCAGCAACCTTGAAGTAATCCTTTGCTGATGGTGAATTCTTGAGGAATTAGCATGCGTATTTTTACATTAGAGTATGCTTCTGATAATTTTCTCTTATGATGTACTCCAATGAATTACTACTTATGGCTGCTTAATTGAAGGTTCTCCACCTCTTTCTTGGTACATTATATCTGCAGATCTATAAAAACTAACTCACTTGGCGTATCTCTTCTTTTTTTGTTGTAGGAGTTGTCGTAATCTGCATATATGATCTAAACAGAAAATCTTCCGGCAGTGAAGCCACTCTGTGCTTCCCAAGTCTTGAACTCTTACACCAGTAGACTCTTAGACACTCTTCCAGTAACTTCATAAACGGAGATGTCTCTGTAATTACTACTCATTTTCCTAACCCTTTTTTTTGACCAAGAGATTATATAGCTCAATTTAATTTCCTTTGGTTCATTATTGCTTTTGAAAAGCTTGCTTATAAGCGTACTTAGAAGAGTTACCATTTTAGTAACACAATATTTATTGTTCAAGATGCAATTCTCGAGGACCAAGAGCTTTCCCATTCCTAAGAGCAGCAATTCATTTTACTTCTTCCGCTGTCACATCTAAACCAGTATCACCATGAATGAAATCTTTTTCAACGAAAAATTCCACTCGTTCTCGTCCAGTAAATTCCTATAATATTCTGTTTATACTCGCTTTTTTACTAAATCCAGATCGTTTTGTGGCTCTCAATTCTCGTCATCACCGTCAAAACCTACCATGCTTTTGCTGATTGTTTAAATCCTAAATTAGAGCAAGTTACTTACCAGCTTCATATTTTGCAAAATTAAATTCTTTAACATCCTTAACCAATTTTGTATTCACTCATTTGAATTTTGCATTTTTTTTTCCTTAGATGTCTCAGTTTCTTACTTAATCCAGTTATTAATTACTCTAAGCTACCATACCATGAATTTTCAATTTAAACGAACATTATAGCAACATTCCAGTTTTCTGGACTGAAATATAACTAGATTTAGACAAAGCAATTAGGAGATATTTCTTCCATTCTAGACGCATCATACTTTTTACCTTTCGTAGAATCGTTCTAACTTCTGTAGATACATCTGTTTAAATTAAGTAAACTTTTAAGAGTATTAATGAAAGCCCTCGAACTTATGAATGCTCTGAAATTATGTTGCAATCCTTTACTTGTGTATAGATTTTTTGCTACCAACTGTAGTATTAAATATGTTCAGGATTTATAAGATTTGTAGTACACAACCACCAGGGGATAGCTTTTAAAATTTGTTATAATTCTGTAAATTGCATTTATTTCTGCTAAAATTCTCTTAATCTATAGCTTGTTTTGTATCATATCAAACACAGAAGTGAGTATTTGAGTTTACCCTTAAAATAGATTCATTCCTTCTTTTTTAGGGTACTTAAATGTGGCGTTGATGAATATTTACATCTACAAAATAAAAATTAATTTCAAAAGTGGCCAATGAAATTTATGACTTTAGTCAAGGCTTTTGCGTACGAATGAAAGCTGAAAATGAAGTATGAATACAATCATATCTAAGTGAAATAATTTATTGCATGAAATGAATTACATTTTGGTGGTTTATGACAATAAGATATATCTACGTCATCAAATTAAATGAATGTACAATAGTGGTAGAGTGTTTGTGTGTGTGTGCGTGCGCGTGTAGTGTATGTGAACAAATTTAATAGAAACTATGGCGTGTGCCACAACACCAAACTCTCTAACCATATCTATCTACTACACACATACATACAAACACAAATTACATATAAGGTTGTTTTTCCTCTTTTCATTCTATTACTACTATATTGTGTATTCTTAATGAGATGTCTCTAAGTGTGTTGTTGTTGCTGTTATTATTATTATTGTTGTGTTGTGTTGTGTGTGCAGTTAGTCTGTTCGCCAACCGTGTCCGCCGCAATTTAATCACTGCCATCTTCCAGTATATACCTTGTTCCTGCTGTGAAGGCGCACTCTCTCCTTTACTTGTCTCTTTTTCTCTCTCTCTCTGTTCTTGTGTTATCTAGTTGGCCATTGTTCCCTTATTTACTTCACTCTTACCGCTCATCATCAATGGACAATACCTTTGTCTCTTAGACTTTTCTCAACTCCTATTGGATAGGATTAGAAACGCCTTCATTCTTACCAAATACTGAACAATAGACATCAATAGGACATCAATTTTCACTTGCAAATAATAATAGGTTACAAAGTTGAAGTGATTTTTAAAAAAAAGTAATAATTCTTTCTTTAATGAATATTGTATAAAACAAATTTGACGGAAAAATATTATATTTCTTACAATAATAGATGCGATATAATTGAGCGCAAAAATAAATAAATAAAAGATACATTTCCTATTTGACACACTCATAATTCATGCTGTCAATTCTCAAAATCCCAAATGATAAATTTTTCTTTTAAACTTCCAGTTTTTGCCTATATAGTACTCTTTAAGTAGTAGAACAGTTAAAATTTGAAAAACCGTTTTAGGCACGTACATAATATTTAAAGGAAATCATTGAAACAGTTTTCAATTAAAAAATCTGGTGTGAAACACTCACACAACTTTCTCTTACGCCAGTTCTCAAAATTATAATTGACAAATTTTATAGTTTGTTTACCAAATTTAATGAAATTCGTCAAAAACTGAAAAAACTGTCTAGTAAAAGCGCACTTCCGGTTTACTTCCTGAAACTCGGAATTTAGCCATCTATATATTTCTAATTAATTTTGTTTGGGTGATTGAATTGTATAATCAACTAGAAGCTGTAATCCCACCCCTCCTCCATATATGCACTTAAATAAATTTTCCCAGAGAAATGTTTTAAATAAAAGTTGTAGCTCTCTGTATGTGTAGTTTATATATGTAGTTTCAAGAAAATCGTCGAAGCCATTTTTGAGAAAATCGCGAAAAAGTGAAAAAATTATTTAGTAAAGTGTTAATACAAACGCACTTCCGGTCATCTAATTTTTATCAAACTTGGAATTTCAACAGTACATTAAATTCTAATTAATATAATTTAGGTTATAGATTTGTTTAATAAACTGAAATACCACTTTAGATGAAAACCTAACCCCACACCTCTCTGATAACTGCCGTTAAATGAATTTTTCCAGAGAAATGTTTCAAATAAAAAGTTGTAGCTCTTTGTATGTGTAGTTGGTGTACCAAGTTTAAAGAAAATCGTTGGAGCCATTTTTGAGAAAATCGCAAAAAAGTAAAAAAACCAATAAGTAAAGTGGTACTTCCGGTTGAGAAATTTTCACAGATGACCCACTGTCAGATGCCATGGTGATACCTAAACGGAATATCAACTTTCAACTTTCTACGGTTTTTCGTTTTTGAGCTACGCTGTTCACATACACACAGACACACACACGCGCAGACCATTTGCTAAAAACCACTTTTTTAGACTCAGGGGACCTCAAAACGGATATTTCCGGTGAAAACTCGATATCGAAAATTTGACACGATTACAATACTTCCTCTTACTAGAGTAAGAGAAAGTAAAAATAAAAAACGTGAAAAAACTAAAACAAAAATAGTCAAGTTCAGTTCAGTTTTAGAATGATTATTGACTGATGCCTTATTGTCTGCCGCTGATACTCAGTTGAAATCAAACTTGAACTTTCTCCAGTTTATCGTTTTTTTTTAGTTATGTTGACCACACTCATATACAAACAAACTCACACTGAACATACATACAAATGTACACAAAGAGAGAGACAGAGGAGGAGGAGGTGAAAGAGTGACCTGTTTCAAAAATATAATTTTCCAGTCACAAGAGTCCTCAAAAGATCAAAATCTTAATTTCCATAATATTAATATTATATAAGTTCAATCACAGTACTTATTCTCACAGGTCATTAGGTCGGTTTGCCGTTTCAAGTACTTGGTTTCAATAATGGATAGCTCCGGTAGCTGTGAGGCCGACGTTCTAAACAGGTTAGGTCAAGCCAAGGCTGTGCGATCCGTTGTTTGCACGGAGTGCTCTGGAGCAAAGACATATCATTAGATACGAAGAAACTCATTCTGCGGGTGATAGTGGAAAGTATTTTCACGTACGATGGGGATAGCTGGACACTTACCGAACGTCTCAGACAACGATAAATGTAATTGAGATGGATGGTCTGAGAAGCAGTAAAAAGAGTATCTCTTCTCCATAGGAGAAGGAACATAGATATCCGGCGCACAGGAGACCGCAATTGACCGATTGGAAATGCGGTCACTACAGTGATACGGTCATATTCAGCGAATGGGAGAGGCAAGGTGTCCAAAGAAAGTTATGGTCTCCTTCTGGAAGAAGAAAAATAGGGCGCCCTAGAATGACATGGAAAAGACGCATGGTTTGAGCAATGGATGCTCGCGGCCTGACGGAGGAGAACTGGGAAGACCGCCTCACATGGTCTCTGGGGATCAAGGGTAATCATGGAAACCGTGGAAGTACCTAATAAAATAATAATAATAATAAATGTCTTTCAAAATGGGTAAACTTGATTTTGCGCTATGCACGTCTGTGACATCACACTGTTTTATTTATAACATGCTGAAGATGAGTGAACGACGGGAAACCAGACGATGACCACAAAGAAAAGCGGGATATCATGGAAAACTTTGGCAGTTTTTTTTTTATAATTATTTATTGTAGAAATTACTGCTGTGAATATAATATTTGTCATGATGATGAGAAGTTACATTTTTTCCAGCTCTTGTTATTTGATTGTAGTAGGCATATCATTCGCCAGCAGAATCGTCGTATATCATTTGCCAGCAGAATCCAGGTTGGCCAGTAACTAAAATTCTATAACAGTACATAGGCAAGAAATCTGATTTGAACTTTCTAGAAGACATATGGTATTTGTACTCAAGATTGAATTTATAATAGTACTCATTTTTATGTATTTACTTGAAAACTATAATCTTTAAATATTACGGCAGAATATGGACTGATTCACACTGAAAAGTATACTTGTATTTATGACGCCAGTCTTTAGCGCGGATTATATGGGCCAAAACAGAGTTGGGCAGTAATTAATTACATGAGCAAAATTGAATTACACCTTCAATTACATGAGCAAAATTGGACTGTACTTTCAATAGGAATGCAGTTAAATGGTCCAAAATATAGAAATAAGTGGTTCCAAAGAACAATTTCACGGAAGTAATTGTAATATCCAATTACAATTACTGTAATCGTTGTAAGTAATTGTAATTACTTCTTTCAATTACTGTAATTGTAATTGAGGCTCCCAATTACAATTACTTCTAGTCGCTAGGTAATTGTAATTACAGTTATCTGTAATTCAATTACAATTATGTGTACTTGTATTTTCAGTAATAGAATTACAAATACAAATACAAAAAAAAATTGAGTAATTGAACAGAAGTAAACTCTGCCACATTTCCACTCAATAATCTCTTGGGCGAAATAAATTTGATCTCCCAATTATCATTAAAAATTGGCAAAAATTTCAGGAGAATTCAGTCTCTTGAGTCGATGCTTTGAATTGATGCTTTCGAGCTCTGTGGAGCCAACCACCACAACAAACAATTATTTGCAATTGCATCAAAATTACTTGGAATTGCAGAAGTATAATTATAATCACATGTAATTGTATTTGGTAATTGAATTACTTTGGCTCAAACCAGTAATTGTAATTGTGAACCACAAATACAAGTACAATGCTTCAGAAAGTCATTGCAATTACCAATTACAATTATATGTAATTGTAATTTTATTTCTGCAATTTCAAATTACAATAATTGGTAAATAATCGTAATTGTAATTGAAATTATGTTTTGCCCAATTCTGGTCCAGAAATACTTAACAGAATCCCTCCATCGAGAAAAAGAAGACGACTTTACGAATCTGATATTTCCTAGTTTCACGTTTTTTATTTCTATTTCATTTTAATAAGCTATTAGACTTAGTTTAAATATTTTATGTACTATTTTTACTTTCTCTTAACTGATGTAAAAGAAAGTTTTTAAATTGAGTTGGTATGTGTGTTTGCGATCAATATAACTCAAAAACGCTAAACTTGATGCTCCTTCCAGGGCAGACACGACAAAATGGTTTTGGTTAAAATCGGTTAAAATCGGAAGTACCACTTTATTGAGTGAATTTCTTTTTTAGGTTGTGATTTTTCGAAAACAGTTTTTACTATTTCCTTTAAACTTTGTACACACACTACATACATGTAAGTCTATCACTTTTATTTGAATCATTTTTCTGGAAAAAAATCATTTCAGGAGGTGTTCTGAGAATGGTATATAATCTATAAAATATTAATTACAATAAAATTGTTGACAGAATTCCGAGTTTGAAATCGATTGAACGGAAGTGCGAGTTTAAGAAGGTTTTTAGTGCAATAACGACTTTCTAATGATTCCTTTAACTTTATATATATATATCATATACCACCACTTTTATTTGAAAATTTGATTCTCGAAAAAACTTATTTCAGTATAATTTTGGGGGAGCTGGTGATCACGCTTCACTCAAAAGTATCATTTTATTATAGTTCAGGTTCTGCCATTATAAATGCAATGGATTGTTGGTATCTTGCCTGTATCACAAAAATCATATCACAATCCGCCCAACTGCTACAATATCGGTATACGGTAGGGTCATATCTCCCTATCATAAACTAGAGGAGAACAAGAGATCAATCTACTTTAACACGTTGGCGTTCTGAAAGAAGTAGAAGGAAAAGTTTTTCTTAAAAACATATATAACGGCTAGGCTAGACTCAAAAGTCTACAGTTCAGCTTATGCACAAAGTCTAGTTTACACAGGAAGTCCAACATGAAGTCTTGTACACGCAGTCTTTAAGGGTACTATCACCAACCCTCTGTGATTTCTACACACTCACTTACTCATTCCACAGCTCTACGGTCCTTAAAGGATCTTGGCCTCCTTCAGCAAGATTTCCCAAGCTTCACAACATGAGCCTTCCTCTGCCACTCGTCCAGTTTCTGAAGATCTTTCTCAATATCCTGTAGCCATCGGGTCTTCCTCGAGGTCTTCTACCAACCGGATATCCTTCGTATGCTTTTCTTGGGCCGCGGTTTACATCCATTCTGTATAGATGACCCAGCCAGCATAACCTTTCGATCTTCACAAATCCAATCAAATCGACCTCTTTGACCAACTGCTTCAGTTTGGCATTCTTCTTGATTCGGAACGAGCCATTTTCCACTACCGGAGCGTATATCTTTTTGAGAAACACGCCTGATTTCTTTACCAGCAGTTCAGCCTTAGTTCTTCCGCGGCAGTCAGGGTATACGTCGCCGACCCACCCATACGTGACTACGGGGCCTAACCACTATTTATAGTTGATGACTTTGGCGTAGATAAGTTCCTGTTTCGGAGAGTCGAACGTAACGCTGCATAACACCTATTCCCAGCCGCAATCTTGATATTTATGTCGTATCCGACTTCATTGTTCTTACTGAGTATAGATGCTAACTCACTAACGGCTCCGAAGCGATGTTTCTCAACTTGTGACTTACCGAATCTCATCTTTTCTTTATTTACCCGTAGTCCAAATTCAGGCTGTGCTTTTTTCTAACTCCATGTAGGCTGACTTCTCAGTGCTGCTGCACCGATTTCTACTCACGCTACTACTTTATATAGCAGTTCTGTAAAGTTTTTGCTATACTCTTACTTATCTTACTACTTACTTAATATTACTTACTTACTTAACTTTCTCTTTTAAACATTTCTCTCTGTTTAACCCCACATAAAAATACAACTACATAATATATTATTAATGAAAGAAAAATTTATCAATTATAAAAATTACAATACGTAACTTATAGGAAGAGAAAGTGATGTGATTATTTTACACTCCAGATTTTTTTCCATATCTACTATTTATTAATTTTTTTTTTGTTAAAAATTAATTTATGTTTTTCTATTATAGAAAATAGAAATATTGAGAAATATTGTTATCATTTTTGTTAACTGAATTACATACAGATGAGAAATTCGAAATTTTTTTTCTAATAAAGGTTATTTAAGGTTTATGCCCCTCTATAAAAAAAGAAGAAGACCATTTGATAAACTTTTTATATATAAATAAACACCATTTAACTAAAGTCTTTGTCATTAGAACAAAACAACTTAGAAATTGACACTTTTTTGTGTGATTTCTATTTTTGAAAGCTACATATACATAAAAAAAAGATTTATACTGTTTATACGGGTCAATAATCATTGAGTGAAGGTATTTTTCTTTTCTGTTTTTTTTTTTTTTTTTTTTTAATTTTTCTTCTTATTCGTATAAAAGACTACAAGGTGTTGACATTGGCGTTTTTTTCTAAAAAGATTGTAGCAGACACACTAGACTTGATCGTTCTTGGTCGATTGATCGTCTCTCCTCTGCCACTGTCCTTTCAAAATCCACCTGCTTTCCCATCAGTTAAGGGATGTCCATAGGTCCGTGACATGATCCAATAGTGGAATAAGGTGAAACCGCGGACATTGTTACCATCTGTAATCCCCTCCTTAATCATGGACCAATTTTTTTCTATCTCTCTTTCTCTCATCAACACCTGCAGTAGTATGTTAAACCACCAATAACATGACTAGAAAATCTTTACCGCTGATAGTAAAATATTGGTCGGTCTCTTTATAAAAACCATTATTTATAATGAAACTAACCTGTTGGCGCCACTAGCCAGACACAGTGATAGGAAAAAAAAATAACTTTTTTAAACTTCTGTGAAACTAGAAAACATTAAAGCTTCATTTACATTTATAGTAAGAGTCAAAAATATTGCACTTAAATAGATCATATGAAGCAATGAGATTGATGTTTATAATGATATTTTTTCGATTTTACCATAAGCTGACTTTAAATTATTTAACAAGTAAACATAAAGGCAAATAACAATAATAAAAAAATGGTTATAACTTCTTATAATATCTAAGAACACAAATGAAAACCAATAACCTATTTAATATACAGTCGAATACCAATTTATTGGATAATGTCTTAACCCCTTCAAGACAAAAAACAAGATTTAAAAAGAAAACTTCAAAATCTCAAAAAGATTTTATTTAAAAAGAAAGAATAAAAAAAAAATTAAATTCAAGAAACAGTATTAATCAAATGATTCTTGAACTCTGCAGTAACAAATTTATAACACGAATTTCTATAAAATAAAGTAATTGCCTACATTTCAAGCTGGGCTTTTACGTTCAACTATTGATGGTCAGGTGTTGTGGACGGAATGGATCGCTAACATATTTAACATACTCTAACCACAGCTTGTGGTTCCCTTAAAACCTTGCGCAGGGATTAGCGCTAAGTAGTAACGCCTTAGCCTAGCAACGCGGTGGTGTCCGGTTCTAGTCTAGCAGTGCTGGCTGCCCTTAGATTTTCTCTTCCTAAGAGCCTTTAGACTTTTGTAACGAGAGAACACTGAGGCCGGCACTGAGAAGTTTCCGGACGCCAATGACCGTAGATGTTGAAGCGCCTTAAATAAATAAATAAAAAAAAAAACAGAAAGTCTCATAGGATACGATTATTGCTAGTTGCAATCATTTTTTAAAACGAATTTCTGCATTTTGCAAATTAAATTAGTAAAATTAAAATGTAAAAAGGCAAAATAATACCAATAAAAAAGATATTTATCATCTCCCCAGATTTCTGCAGACTCAGCAGATTTTATCACGTCCTAGGCTCAATTTCTTCAGATCCTCTCTGATTCTACAATACACAGTGGAGAAACCTATTGAGAGACATAGCCTCCATTTACTTAGTTTTGATGCTGGCAGAACTCTTCCGAACTTAGTTGTCTAGAAGAGAGTTTTTGCTAGGAAGATTTCTTTACACTTCGTCCACGTTTCTCACAAGGTTACCGACTCCTTTTGCAAAGAGTTTATGATTTTTCTTTACTAGGCTAACGGCCAACTGGCATTATCTTCTGCCAAAAGAAGACATTTAGTTAATAAAACTTTAGTAAAAATGTTCGCGAACTAATTAAGAAAGTAACTCCTTTATTAAATAGAAAATAAAATTCACAAAAACTTCTTCCAAACATTTTTGGATTGAAGTAATAAACTTTATTAACCGAGCAACAATGAGGCTGCTCAACTGTTTCGAGATGCTAAAAGTACAGGTTCTAATCAATTTGCAGGGACATATTATAATATTGTATTCATATATAGAGTTTAATATTCAATAAAAATCCAACATATGTAAAAGTAATAATTATTTACTTACACACACAC